>JAYJMB010026284.1:43190-60230 GCA_036873735.1 Pouteria campechiana
TCCAGATAATTTTCACAAGAATAAATAAAATCCATTTCTTCATTCAGAAAACCTCCTCAATCGTACCGAATAACCGGGTTAACTTCTGAATTTTAGAAGTCACGAATTCAATTCATTCAGCTATAAATAACAAGAAAGCAGGGGAAGGATCACATCTGCAAAAGATACATTTCATTGGTCAACAAACGCCAATTTCACAGAGCTTAAGGCCACCTATTTCATAGATATTGCCAGAGCTTTCAGGCCTTAGGTAGCATAAAACAAAGAACCCCAGAAATACAAACCCGAAAAAAAAGAAAAAGAAAAAGAAAAAGCCAACATGATATTTACAAGCCCGAAAAGCACCCTTGATCTCAAAAGCGTTGCCATGGAACACCCTATGCACATCTGGAACACAAACTGAGCAGAGCAGCAGTCCATGCACAAATCTTTGATGCATCGTGCTTCAGCCTTCACTGGTGGATGCTTACATCTTAAATCATGTAGATTGCCTCCAAGACCAATCAGAAAGCAGACCACGTTCGCGCATTTGAGGTGTCACCTCCTCCGGCGTTTATTCTCCATCTGATTTGGCATCAAAAAAATCTCTGAAGCTTTTTCCCCTTTGAAGCCACGAGGGATAAGGTACTAGATTATTAACTAAGGCTGCATTTGGTTGCACCAAAACTCATGAAATTTAAATATATCCTGCACGAAATTACACTGATTAATAAAAAGATATCTTTCATGATAAGAGGTGCAACCAAATGCCACCCAGCATATATAGATCCCTAAAGAAATGGCGATAAAACTGTCGAACAAAGCTTCTAATGAATTGATTGCTTATTTATTTCCTTGCTATTTTTGACAAATAGCAAAATGTCAAATCATTGAAAAATAGATCGATTTAGGTTATGTTTCACCCAGCTTATTTTTCGTATTCATGGGTTATTTTGCCAAAATAAGCCTCACCAAAATATAGGCCTTGTTTATTGCAGCTTGTAAAAACTGCTGATTAGTCCATTCTCACAGATGTTTATTGCATTACAAAACTTTCATCTTCTCAAAATATCCATAAGGATATTAAGAGCGCAGGGAGGGGGTCGAAGAAGAGAGTGAACCAATCCTGAGAGCTAAGATATTAAGATGATCCAAAGGGTAAAAAATAACCAAAAAACATTGAAACATTGGCTAGAAGGGAAAATCAAACAAAAACCAAAAAATAACTGCAAAAAAATAGGCATACCTTAACCTCTGAATTTCTGGAAACTGGGTGAGATGCTTGAGCCTTCTTTTCATCCTGAGAAGCACATGCATGACAGAAAAAGTGTTCGAGTCTTTTTGCTTCCTCTACAGTCATGTTTATACAAGGAGGATGAAACCTAAAAACAAGAACAGCCTGATGTTAGTATGCCATCAACAATCCAAACATTTATTACCAAAGACTACTAGGATTTTCCATCATTACTTTTAATATGGTGCTGGCATTGATTTAAATTAGGATCTAAAAAGGGAATCATGCAAATTCATGAAAACTGAGGCAAGCCCAGTTAGAGCGCATGGGCTATTGATGACATAAGAAAGATGCTATGTGTTCTTTGGCACAAAGACACTGCCTCTTTTCTTTTCTCAGCCATTTTTTATGCCTGCTCTTGGATGTGAAAAGCTAGCACCTGGCTCAAGGGCAGGCATCAACAAACTGGGAACTAACATTTCCCATTTGCTGACTGAAGAGAAGGATGGAAGTTCATTGATCCTTGGACAAAGTCACAAGCAACTCGTTTCAAGAATTCAAAACCACCTTCAAATCCATGCTACTTAAGAAATAAAAAGGAAAATACAACATTCATAAAGCATATAGGCAAACATAGAACTTAAACGACATTCTCAGCTTACCAATCGGTACAACCCTCACACTGAACCATCAGATCATCAGGATTGTAAGGCATCTCACATTTGCAATACCTGTCGCATGAAGGTAACTGATTAATTATAAAACATACTCAATAGGCCTCCTTGGATTATTAGATAGATAGAGAAAGGACTAAAGGGAAAAATAAAAATAAATAAATAAAGAGTTCTATGAAATAAATTTTCTTATGTTTGTTAAGATTTTGCTTGTAGACAGTTGCAGGAACCACAACTTTCCATGTTCTATTTTGTCAGAAAAAACCACTGTGGTTGTCCATCTTCAGCCATGTCACATGCCATGCGAGCAACTTCCCATTTTTCATCCCACTTGCCACAACCCAACATATCATAATGTGCAACATGAATTACATAACATCTTCACATGTGAGATGCAACATGGCAAATAATATCAAATTTGACTGTCCTCCAATCAATCAACATACTTGTTTTCTTTCATCAAGCTATGCATGAGCCACTATCTAGATTCAAGCAATCACAAGTCTCTATCATGCCAATGTGTCACCTATGCGGCTATGCCATGAGCACATGAGCTGCAATCTAAATTCGACTGTTCAAATGTGCCTTTGTTGCACTAACATTTTGATTGAAATGATCCTTGTACCACTAGCCCATTACCCATCTTCACAAATACCACATTCCAATCTCCCACATGGCTTTTCCAGGATTGTCATGTTCCAAGTACCAGTAAATAGCCCTCAAGCTTTCTAGGGAATCTTGTAAGGAAGCAAACAAGGCAAAAGATGCTACCTTTCCTACAATTTCCAGGAAATAAAATTTCTCAAGAAACATTATTTCCTTTCCCATGCTTTCCACAAATCCAATCAGGCCCTAAGAAAAAGAGATTTGCTGTCATATTTTTAAAAAATAAATAAATCTGAAATCAACAAAATCATCACCAAACAATTGGGAAAAAGGCAAACTAAACAACAGCTCATCATCACATGAAACATCTCTCTTCTTTATGATCATCACAAAAACAACATATCAGACTGTAACAGCAGAAAACTAAGGCAGACCACATGCTTGGAAGCTGACAGATAATGCTGGCAGAAATCAATGAATTCTCTTGTACCATGGCAAGTGAAAGTCTAATGCAGGTAAAAATCAAAGAAGATGCCAAAGTAGAGATTATACAACAGCTAAAATCAGAGTCATTAACTTATCAGACTGGATCATGCAATTTTCATGTCTCACAGTTTGAAGCAGACATAATGTTTAGACTAAAACATGAATCCAAACTACTGTCTCACAGTTCGCATTGGACCTAATTTACAAAAACATGAATCCAGAGTCCTGCCTAACAAATCGCGTTGGACCTAATGTACTAAAACATGAATCTGGAGTCATCATTGCAGCAATATTTAATGGAAATTCAACCAGTAGCACTACGGCAGCATCCATCTATGGTCAAGTCTTTAGGACATTGGTCTATGCCCCTTGCTTTCACATTTGCTACAAAGCTCACATAAGGTTGTTGATATTATCATGGAAGGAACAGAGATCTGAACCCTGCTTACAAAAGTCTAGTTGAGAGATACAGAGTTCGCGAGAAGAATAGATATAATGGAGTAGCTATTGGGGCATGCTTAAGCACTTTGCCAATTGTGAGCAAAGAAGTAATAGGAGATGTTAGCTGTGGTAGTAATGTAGAACAAAAGAGCTCTAACACCAAATTGATGTAGAATGAGATATGCTATCAGAATGAAAAATGGAAGACTTGGGAACAAAGAGAGAGAGTCTCTTAATGGAAAACGAAGAGAAGAATTTAGCTCCATTTGGGACCTTTTCCACACCTTTTAATGTAGTTTGACATCTTAACTACTTAACAACCCTACTTTTTCCCCATTATTAATTAAATTTTCAATCATTATTTTTCATCTTTTCATACAAAAAGCCTAAAAAGCCTACCTATTTTGTCTTTATTTGCTTTATTTATAATCATTACCCCTTTCGCATCACCTCATTTCCTCTTTTTCCCTCACTTTTCTGTATTCCCTTTTTTCCCAACATAAGAAGAAGAAGAGAAAAATTAAGGAAACAGAAAAGAAGAAAAACTTAACTCAGTAACCAAACTACAGTGAGTTTGTCTCACTTTAGTTTGGTTACTTTTTCTTCTTTTCTGTATACCCTTTTTTCCCAACATAAGAAGAAGAAGAGAAAAATTAAGGAAACAGAAAAGAAGAAAAACTTAACTTCAGTAACCAAACTAAAGTGAGTTTGTCTCGACCCTAATACATGCTATCGTATTTACAGGAAAAAAAAAAGCATCACATGCAAAAATAAAAACCCTAAATATAATAATAAAAACAATAATAAAAATCATCCATCAAATTAATCTTTATTCTGGTCACTTGATGCATACAGCAAACTTCAAATTAAATCCCACAAGATGGTGTTCTAAAAAATCAAATTAATGCCCACAAAAATCTAATTATGCATAAAATAAACTAAATCCTAAAGAATACTCTATGCCTAAATAAGTGTTCTATTACCCTCTGCATCAGGTAGGTGTTGTTTAATCACGATAAGCAAATTAACTTGGAGTTTTAAAAATGTACAAGAAGCAAATCAACCTAGAATTTAAAAAAAAGAAAGGAAAAACAGTGATGTTTCCTTATGAGTCATTAAAAACCTCAACAAAGAAATAAAAGACTAATTGTTACTGTAAAGAACAACAAAAGTTGAGTCCACATGAAAGGCAAATCCCACAAGATATATATACACCCATGCATATAAGGTTTGCCCCACATGGTAGATGATCCAAAATCAAAAGCCATCTTTGCTTGACTGGCAGCTTCTTGTGATGGATAATGAGTATTGAAGATGGGCCATTCGAAATTGAAAGCAAACCCCACATGATGAACAAATCACCTATAAATAAACACCTGCACATTGGAGATCTACATTGATGGTGGGCCCTGCATAACAGAGGACCAACATCGATAATAAGCCTCACACACATGAGAAACATCATTAATCCACAATAAGAATGACTCTTAAGTCCAAGGTGGGCCTAACATTGGACAACCACGGTGTCAGGTGGACTTAGAACAATGGGCAAGGAATATTGATCGTGGGCCTATATGATGGAGAAACAACATTGATTGTGGACCCCAATGATGGGTGTTTCTTAGTCAACAATATTAATAAGCCAAGAGATTCACACAATAAATAATTCATGTTTAATTATAGATTATTCAAAACAAAACTCAGCTACATAAAATGGCAAACAATTTTCATCAGAATAGAGAAACCATTAGTCATCACTTTTATGATCTCTTTTGATGGAGATCATGATGTGCTGTGTCTGATCCATTCATACTTTAGGCACAAGCATAGAGATTAGGGTTTATTTATTTTTTATGGCTGAATTAGAACACCTGATTTATGGACTTACTTGAAATTCATATTTTTTAAGGATTATTTTGTAATTTTGTTATTATACCAATTTAAAAACTTGTCTGTAAAAATAAAGAGACATGTAGTAGGGTTAAGATGCTCCACTGATTGATTCTTGAATACAAGTTATCTATTCCGATGTTCCTCCCTTCTCAAGTTCTCTACTAATCCCCCCTTCTAATTCTTCTTTTATTCACCCTTCAAATTCTTCTCTTTTCCCCTTGAAAGGATCTTTCCTCTTTCTTCTAAATTCTTCTTATTCTCATTCTATATCAATTTGGCATTGAACTCCAAAAACACACTCCCATGGCCACCTATTGTCTGTCATTCGTGCTCTGCTATAGGTATTTGTGCCTTTATGCGCTCATCATCAGCTTCCCATTTCGAATGAGAATCCCATCTACAAATTCCATTCTCTTGATAGATTCCGAGCTGTAATACACAATTCTGAAAGTTTCTATTTTAAGCCACAGGTCTAGACACATACAAGTGCTTGGTCTCAAAGGTATTTAGCTAACAATCACAAAACACCCAATATGTGCAAAATGGTGACTGTGCATCTTCTTCCACTGAGCAATCTCATAATGGCCGTCTTAAGTCCAGTCATCATTGACAAAAGGGTCTATTATCCTTCAAATCAACCATGTTCTTTGGTTCTAGCCACCATATGTTGCTAGAATCCGCTGTTAAGGTCATCCTCCTTAGATAGGGTGACACCAAACCCTTAAGAGGAACAATCTTTCATCAATTGTCTTCCACATTTGTCACTATTGCTGCCAATGTTGCATACTGACATTATTCAACCTCACTAATCATTGATTGTGCAGATCCTGCACACACCATGTTTCTCCGACAACGAAATCTAATAGGTTAAAAACCCACCTCTGGTCCTCTGCCACTGTTGCTTGTTGAGCACTGGTGAGTATAAAAGACAAGTTTTCCTTTTCGTTAAAGCTTACGCCTTCTAATTTTTGGGATTGAAAATAAACCTGTGGCTTTTTTTTTTTTTACAAGTCTTTGGACTTTAGACAATTAAAAGTAGGGTATAGACCCTTTAATTTTGCATAATTGCAAATTAACCCTTGTATTTTGGATATTTGCGAAATAAAATCTATAAATTACCACATGTTGCAAATTGACCCCATTAACTGAAGAAGATTAACAATCGGGATTTAAAATGCAAAAATATAAACATTAAAAGGTTTAATTTGCAAGAATTGTTTGCAAATTAGACTCTATGTTTTCTATCTTTGCATTTTAAACCCTCAATCGTCAATATTTGTCAAGCTCAATCAATGGATCGGGTCTATTGTACAACATTCGGTAACTTAGGTCTAACTAACAATTACTCAAAATAAAAGAGCTTATTTGTAATTATGCAAAGTTACAAGGTCTATTTTGCAAATACCCCAATTACAAGCTACTCTTTTGGTGTTTTCATAGACAACCCCTCTTGACTTTCTAAAGTTTTACAAAAAACTAGGAGTGTAACTCAAGTCATTCGGGATTGGGTTAAGGCTAACTCTAACTACCCTAGCCCAAGGTTTAAAATTTCAACCCTAATTATATTTTTAATACCTCAACCCTAACCCAAATTCAGTAGGTCGGGTTTGGGTTGAATTCGGGTTATGTCATGCTTTCTCAAATCAAGGAATGTGAGATACCAATCCGCCATTGGTAGAGTGGATTGCCTGAATGGCTACGGAATTGACTCCAAGCAACAAAAGTTGCTAGGAAAATTTTGTGAAAAAGGCAAAACATAAAAATAAAAAAATAAAAAAATTAACCTGTTCATCTCTAGCCTTTCCCCATAGTACTGATACGTCATCATCCCACCGTTTGCCCTTGCGAATGGCTCCATTGATGGATCCAGCACAAACTCATGCAGTTGCGACCACGCCCTCAATAGGGCGTCTAGGTGATGTTGTAGCACATAGGCTTGGTATGACAACCATCTCGTCCACCATTGCCACTAGCGTTGTAGCTCGCAAGCATGTGGAGGTGGCGCTGAAAGTTTTGGGGATCGGAGAGGTGGGGTTGAGCTTGGAGAGGATTTGAGAAGGGATGAGAGGGGCATTTGCTCTGGGTATGATTTCTAGAATATCAAGGTTGATGATGGCGTAAAGTAACATGGGGCTGTGATTTTCTTCTCGCAAGCAAGGAAAGCATAAAGACACTGAGAGATGGAGAACTGGCAATGGTAAAGGGGGTTGGGAAACTAGAATTTTGGAAAGTGGTATTGGGTGCGGCAGTGATAGGTGGAATGGCTAACTAGGGATAGGTTTTTCAAGCTTGTACATAGAAATCGGGCAAGTTTTGGGTAGGATTACTGTCAACTCAAAACCGTCCCATATTGGAATTTGGGTCAGGTTGAACTCGATATCAAAACCCAAATTTTAAAAATCATGAACCCTTCAAAATGTCAGGTTGGGTCAGGTAGGTTCGGAGCAACCCAACCCAAGTTGCACCCCTACAAAAAAGCCAGTCAGAAAAATTACCAACCCTTAAATTGTTAGAAATTGTAAACTGCTCTACTTTCCTAAAATTTCAGAAAACCTCCTCAATTTCAGAAATTCCGTTTTATCAACAAGGAAATTTGGAAAGGATTCTAAGTGCTTCTTACTAGGTATGCATCTTCTCCTCAAAATTTTAAGTGAACTTGCTATCTAACAATTGTTTAGTTCACTACAACAGTCTTTCTATTCATTATTTCTCTGCGAATCACTATGGGATTTTGTAATTGAATTATTCAATTGTGGTAATCTATTTTATATCAACATCTTTTGCATCCTAATTTCTGTCCACCCTACCATATTTATTCTTCAACCTAACGTCATAGTGACTAAGACCAAACTTGTTTCAAGGATAAAAACCTTGTCCAAGAACTAGGAAGAATTAAGAGAGTCGATATTCATTGACACGCTTTGAACAACCAGAGAGTTTTTCCAAAGATAATGATACCACCAAGAAGCTCAACATTGATGTCCCAAGTCATGATGACATGTTAGATCTTAATCTTCCTTGAATTGATTAGAAGACAATAATGATTTTTTTGAATGGTACAACATGTTTGACATCCAACAAATCACATTTACCAAAATGAAGCTAACAAGGTCTACCAAACACTATTCCAATGGACCCTTTATAATCCAAGGGCACCACCCACTAACATATGGGAAGAAATGAAAACAAAATTAAAAGAAAATATCTTATTTATTATTATTAGAGATATTTATAGAAATAATTAATGAATCTGAAGCAAAGTTATCTAGTATGACTATTTACCTCAATAAATTTGAAGAATTGTCAATGAAACGTCAATTTAAAGAAAAACAAAGGGGGACTCTTACTTGGTTTATCAATGGACTCATACAGGAGATTAAATAAGAAATCAATTGGCATTCACCTCAAAATGCAGAGGACATTTACTTCAAAGCCTTGGAAATTTGAAAGATTTCAAAAAGTTTCCACCACTATATACATGACTTCCCAAGCAAAGGAGATCCAAAGAAACAAAATAATGTTTAAGTCACTACCTCTCCAAGGTTCCACCAAATCTGCATCTTCTAAACATATGATACCTAAAGATGGTAGTGATGCAAGACAAGAAGGAAGAAAGAGGTCAAAAGAGAGATTTGTTGAGTTGAAAGACATGGTTTATTCATGACTTGTTCTTTGGTTAATGTTATTTTGCTAATTTTTGGAATGACAGAGAAAGTTTAAAGGGCCACAGAGGTTTTTCTTGTCCACTATAACCAAGACCAATCAAGACTATTGAAGGAAGCAACAGAAGTAGTACCCAAAATGACAGATGCTTGTTAAAGACTTTGAAACTATGAATCCTCAACAAGAATGGATGGAAGAAGCAATAGAGGCATGTCCACTTCTCTAGATGTTGGGTTTGGAGAAGCAACAAAGGAATGAAGAGAAGCTTGTCCACTAACAGAAGTGACAGAAGAAGTACAGCGGCCTATTAGTGCCCAACAGTCAATCATGATAGCTTTTTTTTTTTTTTTTTAAACCATTGGTTTTTAAAAACAATTGGAAGTGCAAGAAGCCTAGTAGAAAGGCTAGAAATGGTCATTTACAATCTAGGGCTATAAATATAAGGTGTTGGGAAATGAAGAAAACTGTGAAGAATCAAGTGAGAAAAACTCTCAGGCACCAAGAAGAACTCTCTTCCAACTTCAACTGCTATAAGCGCTAAAAGTCAGTCTTCTCCAATTCTAAGAGAATCTTTTTCACGGCACTTAAAAAAGTAATTTTAGTTTATTTATTGCACTTTATACTTATCCAAACCCACCTAATAAGAGGCATCTCTTGTGCATTTTTTTATTACTATTTGGGATTTCCACTAGAAAGGGGGTTTGTCCTTGCAGCAGTATGATATTGAGTTCCCATTAACTCAAATATTTTTTTGTGTTATTGTATTATGTTTATTGTTTTCTTATTTTTGCACTTACACTTTCATTTTAGCTTCTTAATCTTACTTGAGTTTATGTCTTGCCATACACCCCTTAGGGACCAATAAGATTCTCTCAAAGAAAAAGTAAGAAAGGATTAAGAACAATAGATGATTTAGAGGGAAGAGAGGAACAATCATATTCTCCATTGAATTTATAGAGTGATGAAAAAATTAAAACCCTAATAATTGTGTAAGAATAAAAATCCAACACAAAGTACTGAGAACAATAATCCAAACTATTCATCAAGTTTAAATTCCCAAAATAAAAAGAAACCCCATTGGCTACTTTTGTGCCTAAAGTGCAGACAAGTGTAATGCATTGTGATCACCATCAAGTAGTAATCATGTTTCTTAGGCCAATGAAAGTTCCATCACAGACAATGCTTCTAGATTACGCTAGAAAGGACCTGAAATTCAATGTTTTAGTTGTCGTGATAAGGATCATGTACTATCTCTTCATCATACCCTAGCCATAGTTTTGATGTAAATGAATCTGATGAGACGAAATGTTGATTAACTAGCAAAAACTTTTGAACAACCCTTTAATTGTGAATTTGACTAATGCACGATGATAACCACCAATTGGCTATAATGCATTGCATTCTAACCACTACATCTGGATGAGTGATTTGAGGCACGCTAACATTTTTCATCAATTCTTCAAATGTGGAAATAAAACTAAAACCTAAACTACAACCACAAAACATGATATGTAGCTTGGGTAGATAAGACTTCACTATCTATAAATGAAAACACTTGGTTCCAATTACAATGTATCGTTCTTCAAATAAGATTTGGTATGAAGCGCTAGCGATAGACATAGCCCATATTCTATTTGGTTGCCTCTAGCTATATGATATGACTTGTGACCAACAATGGAAAACCAAATACTTCTATAATCATTATCAAAACATTGTTTCCCACCTATGCAGAGTCGGCTACATGGATTCTGTTACGCAATTCTTTTCAATCTTGAATTATATTTTTATTAAGTCCAAGTGTCATCATATCTTTCTTAATAACCTCTAACTGAGTTTTTCCCTACCTTCCTCTAGTTCTCTTATTGCCTTTTATTGTGATAAATTCATTCCTTCTAACTAGTGCCCTTTAGGGCTTCTGTTTGATTAGGCCGAACAACTTATGTCTAATTTCTCTCATTTTATTATATTTTGATTCTACCTTTAAGTTTTCTTGAGTTACTTCATTTTTAATGTATATTTTCTTGTTTTATCACTCATCTATCTCAGCATTCTCATTTCAGCTAAATTCATTTTATGTATATATTGTTCTTTAACTACCCAACATTCTACCCAAAAAGTATAGCTCGTCTTATAGCTACCCTATATAATTTTCTTTTTAATTCATTAGCATTCGATGGTCACATAAAATTTCAGAAGCATAACATCATTTCTTCTGCCCTGCTTGAATTCTATGGGTAAAATCCTTATCAATTTCACCATTTTCTTAAATTATTGATCCTACATAGCGAAAATCATCTTGTAGTATTACCTAATCTACGATCTTACTAAGTTCTTCATTTATGGTTCTATTTTTACTAAAATTACATTTCGTAAATTTAGTTTTTGTTCTATAACTAAGAATAATAGCAAGTATATTCTTATTTCTTATTAAACTAGTCAGACCTTCAAAATGAATAGACCGCAAAAAAAGGTGTCCCCCATTGACCTTACTATAGAGAAGTGTTTATCTATTTTTACTAGAAAAGAATTTTAAAAAGTGGACAAGAAATTAAGACTAATTTAGCAATTGTTGTTATAGAAGATATTTCAATTGTTCTTGAAGAGTCTAATATCAGTTTCCCTAAAGTGAAAGCATTATTGGAAGAATCTAAAGATGTAGTACTAGATGAATTAATGAAATTCCATATATGAGTGATATTAAATATGCCATTGATCTTGGGATCTCAATTGCCAATCTACCACACTATGGAGTGAATCTCAAAGAGTATGCTAAATTAAAACAAGTTGAATAGTTAGAAAAAAAGATTCATTTGTGAAAGTTTGAGCCCTTGTGTGATACCAACTTTATTAACATCTAAGAAAGAGATCTTAGGGAATGTGAATTCATAGTTCTATCATCAATAAAATTATAGTCAAGTATAGGTTTCACATACCTCAAATTGATGGCATGTTAAATCTTATGGCAAGATCATAATAACTTTCCCAAATCGATCTCAACATCAGTTATCACTAAATCCACATTCAAATGAGTGTTAAATGAAATAATTATTTCAAATGTAAGGCAGGTATAAATGGTTGGTCATGTCTTTTGGATCAGTCAATTCCCTAATACTACTATGAGGGTATCTTAGTTTTGCAACTTTTTCATTGGAAAGTTCGTAGTATATTTTGATGATATTTTGATTTAAATCTGTTTTAAGAAAGAACACTTCACTTAAAACAAATTCTGGAGAAACTTCAGAATAAAAAGTTGTACATCAACCTCAAGAAGTATTTTGTTTTGTAGACCTATATAATTTTCCGAGAATTTGTAGTCTCTACCAAAGCAATTTCAATGAATCCCTCAATTAGGAAGATAAAAAGGGGATGGCTTGACCCTGCATCACTCTTTAAAGTTTATAGCTTCCATAGGTAGCTAGTTTCTTTGGGTGATTTATGAGAAATTTGGCTCAATTGATAGCATCCATCATAGATTGCAAGAGAAAATAATAGTTTCAATGTAGTGCATCTACATCTAGGGCATTCAAAAAGATGAAATAGAAAGTGACCAAAGCACCAATCCTTTAGCTTATTAACTTCACCGAAGTTTTTGAAGTGGCATATACCATGTCAACAGCTGTAATTTGTAGCATTTTATTCGAAGAAGGTAATTCAATTGCTTAGTGAGAAACTCAAAAAAAAAAAAAAAAAAAAAAAACAACTTAAGGTAAGGTTTTGTTTGGATAAAAGTGTCATAGATGATGATGTCGGCAAAGTAAGCTTTTAAATATAAAAGAAGAAATGATTAAAAATATAGGTAAAGATGACAAAAAATTGGATTATTTGGGATAGTTAAAAGCGTCACATTAATATCAGAAGGAATGTAAACGGGGTAGCCATTGGACTATTCCACTCCCTTTGTATTACACCCAAAGAAACCCTAAAAATTCTATACTAATAAGAGCAATTAGATACTAGAGACATTATTTATTAACGCAAAACTTCATATTATACTCTAATCATCAAGCATGGAGGCATTTGCATTTACAATGAAAACTCAACACGAGACACATTAAGTGGATTGAGCTTTTATAAGAGTACACATCTGTCCTTTAAACACTAGGCAGGTGTTTAGAACAAACCTTTAGATGCTCTCAGTCAAGTTGTCATTGTTCATCAAACTGTGTAAATGGTATAGGATTTGTAAGTTAAAAGATGAGTATCCATCATGTCCATAATTTGGCATAATTTCCCATAAGGTGAAATCATCAAGACTATTTTGATTTTGTTATTCATGATGGTTACTATTCAAAGGTTCTAAGCTATGAATTCCTAGTACTTCTCTAAAAGACTATCAAACTTGAGAATTATGTGTTAGTGGAATAGCTAGACGTTTTGGAAAAGACAAAATAACAGCGATAATAGATTTTATTTATCATATTTGAAAAGAGGTTTAGAATAGCATCTCACTATCACACAAGAACTCATAAAAGCCAAAAAGAAAAACACTTAATTATAGATACTACTACCTATACAACACAACATGGAAAGAATATTAACATCAGTTTTATCCTTGGATTGCCTATAACTCTTAAAGAACATAATTCAATTTTTGAAGTGAAAAATAGATTTTTTAAAATGGCTAATTTCCTTTAATAAACAAAAAAAGTCAATACCTCACGAGGGAAAATTATTTTTTCAATAGATTGTTAGACTCCATGATCTACCCATATTAATTATTTATGACCAAGATGTCAAATTTGTTAGTTACTTTCAGAAAAAATGATGTAAGCTCTCAAAGTACATAAATAGAATTCTCAAAAACTTTCAACCATAAATTAATGATAAAACAGAGGTAGTTAATAGAAGTTTTAAAGATCAATGTGCATGTTTAGTGAGGTAATAACTAGGGACTACAGATTCTATATTGCCAATGGTAGAATTTACCTACAAGGTTTCAGTTAATCAGTCAATTAGTAAGTTTCCCTTTAGTGCACACATAATTCTGCTGATGCCTTCACCCAACATATTCATGAAGTATGTATATAAGACAAAAATTTGCTTTGAATAACGAGCATTATAAGCTTGCCACGGATGTGGATTGCAAATATCAAACTTTATTGTGGGAGATAATGCCATGGTTCATTTGCAACAAGAAAGATTTCCTAAGCATTATTTAAAAAGTTACATAAATGAGCCAATGATGCATATTTTATCATTCAAAAGATAGGCAATAATGATTATGAACTTGATTTACCTTTGAACACGTGGAATTAGTTTAATTTTTAATATAGAGGATTTTCTTCCTCAAAAGGATGCCTTTGAGTCTCCTAATTTACCTAAAGGAGTTTTCACAGTTAGTACTGCATCTTCAACATCTATTTCTATTTTGCTTTGAGTTTAGCTAGTACATTTGGATGACATCAAGAACATTATATAGGATTAGATTGTCACCTCTAGGTGTCGGATCCATAAGAGAATTGGGAAATAAGGTGGACAAGTGGAGGAAAAAACAAAATCAGGAAAAAGAGAGCAAAATTATGTTATAAAATGCGTAGTAATAATTGGAAAAAGTAAATAAAGATAGAATAAGTAGGCTTCTTTTTAGTGAAAATATTTGAAGTAATGACTGAAAATATAGATAATAATGAAGAAAAAGCAGCATTGTTGAGTTAATTATATATCACGTTAGTTAAAAGATGATGAAAAAAGAGGAAAAGTGATTTCCATCTCTTTTCCCAATTTCCAAACATATTATGTTTGGTTTAAGGTAAAAGAGAGGTAAAAGAGGAGAAAAAAATAAAGATATGAAAAAGGTACAGGTGATGACGTCAACAGTATAAATAGTAGTATCAATCATAAAGAGAATAAAGACAATATAAATATGTTTTACTGAAAAAGGTACGTAATAATGTATAAAAGTTGCTTAGATATGGGTAATTAAATGACATGTCGATATGAGAAGAAGAGAAAAAGAGGCTTTTACCTATTTTCTCTGTAAGGGGTCTCCTTCTATTCTTTTCCCTCAAAACAAACCCACCCTACTGCTACCTTATCAAGTGGAGAGGAACACAAGATTCAGATGCCATGTAAATTTCTAAGACAAAGCTTTGAAAGTTAGAGCAAATTCTCATAGAGCGATACCAAATTGAAAACTCTTCAAAAATGAGTTTTTCCAAGCCATGAAAGTTCATGGAGATCAAGATGTGCCACATCCAATCTGCACATACTTTAGTCATAAGCCTGCAGTCAATATACATACACACACGCACACGTATGTGTGTTTGGTAGAGAGATGTGAAACACCTAATCTAAGGATTTATTTGAAATTCATATTTTTTAAAATTATTTTACTAATTTACAAACTTGCTTTTATAAACTGAGAGACATAAATAGGATTGAGACTCTTCTACTGATTGATTATTGAATACAACTTCCTTGATCTCTCTTCTCAAGTTCTCTTCTACTTATCTTCTAGTTCTTTTGTTCTTCTTTCCCTAAATTCTGCTCTTTCTTCCCATAAAGGGATCCCTTTTCTTTCTTCTATGTTTTTCCATTCACCATTTAGATTTGTGCTTTGCTATAATTATCAGTAGAAAAGTTCTTGAATACCTTCACCACTTTCGATAGATTTTGTTGGGCTCACCTAATACACTTGGCTACTTTTCTCAATGCATCTAAATGAAGAGCTTACTAATTAACCTTTTTCAATGGCCCTGACGCTACAATCTAAACTACTTGAGAATCAGCCCTTCGTTCCTATTTTTCCAAGTACAAATAAATCTTCCCCACTTTGTTAGTCCATAATATGTTGTAAAAATCATCATCTACCTTTTGGCTTACTTCTCTCCAACTTTTGCAAATACAAATACATCTTCCTTAATTCTTTAGTCCATAATAAGTTGTAATAATCATCATTTTCCTTTTGGCTTAGACTCAATTTCTTATTAGCGTTCATTTTAGTGTTTGATGGTTTTAGAAGTTATTACCATTTCTAATCTCTTAGAGGGCTATGGAATTTCATTGTTTCTCACTAATATCCTTCGAAATCCATCCACTTCAAGATTTTCCTGATACAAGCTCACTTTTTCAGACTACTGAAACATCACTTGCGACTGTCTTTGTTCATTCCACAATCTCAGTCCCCTCCACAATAACTTCTTCCTTGGTACCCACATTGCCATTCTTCTATCCCTTTTTGTACCAAAAAGCATTGTTTATTCTATTTCAAGCTCCACCAGCCTCTTTCGCACAACTATTTTATTTAGCTCCCACTCTTCCAATTCTTAGTAGCAGCATCCATTGCCATCAACCAAATGGCACATTAATTTTCTCCTGGCATATCCTTATAATCTTAACATATCAGTGATGCTATCTAATTATAATAAAGATATCTATCTGGTCTACGTAATCATCCATGTTGAAACATAATAAACAGATCAATACTCTTCTTAAAGCTTTTGCCAGAACTGCATCACAAAATAAGAAAATATCAATGACTATCTCTTTATTTCCACCAATTACCAAGTCAGATGGGTTGTGCTGGCTCTTGGCTTTTCCTTCTTTCAAAGAGGGAGTAAAATAGTCATTATGATTACAATGCATTGAGTACATTTTTAAAGCCAGAACAAGAAACCATTTCAATTTTTTGTGAAGTTTTGGTTTGGTTATGTCAATTAATGCAATAAGCTATCTCCAAAAACTAAAGTCCCACATGCGAAGTATATTGTTTCCATTAAAGGCTTCTTGGGAGCAGAGAAATTAAAAGTATACATTTGGAGGATTGGAGATGATCATTACTCAATGATTATTTTCCAAGGCACCATTCGAACTCAATAAGCATCTCATCTTGGTCATGTTTGTTTTGCAATGACCAATACTAATTCACCAATTGCAGAGATACACGGATCTCTCAATCAATATGCACATATATCCATATTAAAGAAATTAAAGCATTAATAAGATGGCCCACAAACTGTTAATGAATCATCACTACAAATAATTACTTGGCACAAAATAACATTAGAAGAGGTACTAAAAAAGTTCCATGGCATACATAATAGAAGTTAGCGCACCCAATATTTA
>JAYJMB010026284.1:65452-82739 GCA_036873735.1 Pouteria campechiana
CTAAAAGGTGGGTGTAAGCCTTCAAAGAAAGTTGATGAAGGTTTGAATGTAAGGCTCTTGACTCTTGAAGAATAGTAGAAGGTTTAACTCTTATTAGTAAATGCTTTCAAAAGGGTTTTTGAATGATTTTCTTGATACATCGTTACTTCCTTCTGCTCCAATGATACTTCATTATAGTTGTTTTAAATTCCAATTGTTGGTGATAGGTGAGCTCCATTAATGATAAAAGAATATTCTGATTAGTGTATTTTGAATTCTTTAACTTCTGCTTAATCCTTGTATGTTGAAAATACCTATAACGTCAACCTTGTAGAAGATGATTTTCAGTTTCTTAATAAGCTTTGGTCGAGGTATTACTACAATGACTGACTTTTCATCAATATGGAAAGGGCGTTACTAATACTGAACGAAGACCAATGATTTGGCCTGACTATTGCTCATCTTTTACTCATGACAGACGAAGTATTTGTCCAATTATTCATAAGACAAAGTTCCTTCATCTTCTGATTTGTCTTTCGTAAGTAGTAGCTGAATCATCCTTTCCAGTGCTAGCATACGAATCATCCTTTCTAGTGCTTTATCTTGTGGATTGTGTTTTGAACTGTAGAAGTACAAATGACTTGTTTCTTTAGTACTTCATCCGTTGAGTTATCTATTATAAGTAATAGACAGAATGTTGGAGAGCAGATGAATTTCCTTTATTGCTTCATCTGATAAGTTGTTTGTTATAAATTACAGATTAATCATTGAGGTGCAAATGAATTTTCTTCACGACTTTGTCTAGTAGGTTGTCTATTATAATAGATGAGCTTAGTTGAATAGACAAACGTCATTGCTTCACCAGATGATCTTCTTACTTTGTCATATGACCTTCACTTCTCCTCTTTGTTTGTTCACAGCAGACGATCATTGGCTCATTATGATAAACGAAGCCTTTACTGTATCATATGACCTTTCATTACTCTGCTGGAAGATCTTCCCTTTTTTGCCTTTGTCTGTTCTCAAGAAGAGACTATTGGCTTAACTATAGCTTTCTTATGAAAGATAAAATTTGTTATATGCACACTATTTTATATGCATTAGATATAATCTTCCACTTTGATAGACAAATGGAAATAGGTGAGTGCTTTGTCTATAACAACACTTCATCTTTTGCTTCTTTACTTGCTAAAGCCTTGATGCATTAGAATATGTTTTTTATACTTATTTTTTGTAAGACCTGCAACTTGATTTCTGCATACTAAAATCTTGGCAACAATCATTAGTACATAATCTTTAATCAAGTTTTGTTTGTCATCGAAACCATGCATTTATACCAATATATACTATCCATTTCATGACGTTATTAAAAAAAAGGTTATCCTCCGCCTATGAATTTGTCGTTAAGGGTGGCCATGGCATACAATCAATTGCCCTTTAGCTAGTTGGATGATCTAGACCCTTAACAATAAAGATATTATCTAAATAGACTCAATGTATGCCTTGCTAGTGGAACAATATTGAATGCCCCTGGTCATTTAAAGTGCATAATAAATGCAAAATTAAAGTGCAGTATAACCTTTAATACATGACACTTTTCAAAATTTTGTGCTTTCTAATCTTTACTATGGGGTCCAAACTTCTAGAGCGGCATAAAAGAGCTTATTCTTCGCATCCAATCTAATTCCTTACATGCCAACCAATTTACGATAATTATTCACCATAGTCCTAATTGTCTTCATACAATTCTCAATATTGCACAATGTAATGACCTTCTTTTTACTCTCAAAGAATTTCTTATAGATTATCTAGAAAACTTCAAGTCACGACACATTATTTGGACAATTATTCAAGGTAATATGTTTAGACAAGAGCTATGATAGTACTACCATCAACATGTCATCCCATCTGAAATACTCAGCCATCATGGAAGTATTTGTATATCCATTCAAATCATCTCCAAACCTAGGCTAAAAATTTACTAGATCCTTGCCTAAATTATTCATAACCTGTTAAGTGCAAAATAAGAACTTTAGAAAGTTAAAAGCATTTATGAGTATTGAGGATGTAATGACCCATGGCCATATTGCTGGAGTATTATCTAGATTAGCTCAATTGGTGAGAGGAGCCTTTTGTGGTGGTTGTATGGGTGACAAACGCAAAGGGGCAAAGCCATGAGGACTGTGATGTTCCAGTGTGGATAATATCTCAATAGTGTGATCACAAGTTATTACAAAGTGAGTATTTTTCATTTCTCAATATCTTAAATAATTCACATTCGAATCCTTTCAAGTATAGTAGTAGCGGGATAAATTTAATAATGATTATCAATAACAGAGTATTCTTCATTTCTCAATATCTTAAATAATTCACATTCGAATCCTTTCAAGTATAGTAGTAGCGGGATAAATTTAATAATGATTATTAATAACACACAATGAGAGATAACCCATATTGTTTTGCTAAAAAAACTCATATTGATTAGTTTATATTTTAAAGAAAACTCAAATATAAAAACACATCCCTAATTTCCACTAAACTTGTGTTCACAATTTTGCTAAAAAGAAAAACTTAGCTAACCCATAAAAGAGAAAATTTTACTAATTTTGGAGAAATTAGTGCTAATTTCATTGAACTATTTAGCTAAAATATAAAAATAAAATATAAAAATAAAAAATAAATAATATAAATAAAATATAAAAATAAGTGGTTTAGCAATCCCTATATACTCCACTCTCCAAGTCAAATTCCCAAACTTGGGTTCTACTAGTCAACTTAATCCTAAAATTACAAGTGGTATAGATTCTTTGTTCTCAGGAATTATAACTTCAAGTTATTATATAATTAAATTACTTACACACCTTGTAATAATTCAAATTATCTCTTAATTTAAAACCCAAACCAAGGTACAATCAATACAAAGAAGTAAATAATTAATCACAACTTACAAACACTTTGACACCTAGGTAACTTCTGAACTTCAAGGAACTTCACAGCTTTTCTTCAATGACGATCACTTGCAAAACAAAGTTTAGTAATAATTCAATTTGTTATAGACTCAGAAATTAAAACTGCATAATCATTAGTAATGAACACAAAATTGTCACTATTTTCCATAAAACCAAAGACATTTGTTCTTCACAAAGAAATCCGTCGAAGTTTATCTTAGCTGAATTTATTCCTGAATGGTAATCTATTGAAGTTTGAAAACCTGGTTTATAGAAAAACATCAATGGATTATGCAGTCCATCAATTTTTTATGTTAGTCTAAAATTTATCCTTTTCAAATCTATTTGCATTAGTCCATTACATAACCTATTTTACATCAAGCCATCCCACATTCAAAACAACCACATTCACACTTCATAAACAAACCGATCAGACACATAACTTAACAAATCACATCCCGTCGACACTTTTAAATTCAATTTGGAATTCAAATAGTATTCCAACCTACAACCCATGACATGCTTCATAACCAAGCAAACCAACCAACCTAAGAAATCGGTCTACCACTATTTTTGTAACCTAGTTTGGAACAGAAATAATGATACCTACATGAAATATTTAAAAAGCATTTCATTTTACATTCAATACATTAATTCAAGTTATCTAAGTTTCAAGTTTATTCATCATCAAGATAGGAAACATGAGTAAAATAGTTCTCCTCCTTTTTTATGATGACAAAATATAAATCGATAGATAAAAAATGTCATTCCTCCCCATGTTAGAATGCATAAGTTATCTTTTCCTTTTTGTCAGAAGCAAAAAAAGGTGGAATAACAAAGGAAATTAGTATGAATGAACATGCATGAATGGACACAAAGAAATATATCAAGATGAAATGTGAATAGTCATAAGCGTGTGAAATTTAAAGAGCATTCAAAGTCTTAACAAGCATTAACTTAAAGGAATATAAATATGAGATAAGTTAAGTTCTCCAAAGGTCTTAAAATTTAAATTAAGATTTTTCTTCAGAGATCATCTTCAAGGAGAAGTATACTTGTCTTCTTGGAATTAGAGTCTGATTGATCGCCCAAAGGATCAAGATTAACTAATGCTTGAATTCACTTCTTGATGTATGCTTGCAAGTTAGCTTTGAGTGAACCAATGCCTACAAAGTTGAGACATCAAGCATAGGAGAATTAGTAGTAGTTGAAGTGACATAAGGAAATGAAGAGGGAGTAGGAATGATGGTAGCAAGAGTAGGGATAGTAGTGGTTGGTGTGTGTTGAGTATCAGTGATAGTAGCTGCTGAGCCCTCTCCAACCTTACTTCTATGAGGATTCATCTCATTCCTTCAATGAGAACCCTCTTCTTTTTCTAGATCCTATTCCTCTCCTAGAACATCCTTAAAGAACTCTTCTTCTTCTTCACTATCTTCTTCAACTTCTTCCTCCTAAACTTCCTCTTGAGCTTCACCTTCTCCAATCTGAGGTTCTTCCTCATTATCTCCAGAGATTTTAGAGATTAATCTCACATATTATCATCATGCTTGATGTCTCTTATTCTTCTTAATGTTCCAATATTGATCTTATTATATTTTGATGGGCATGTAGGTACATCATCAATAAGATCAATTTTAAAGTATTGAAAAAATTTGGTAAGATACATAGCATGAGGTAAATGCCCATTTGCTCTATCCTTCTATTTGAATATGAAATCTAGCATAACATCTACAAGATTACATTCTAAATCATAACTAATATAATATATAAAATACATTCTTTCTTGGAAATAGAAAATATGTCACTATGTGATGAACCAATTTGAATTCCACAGATGAGAATTCTTTGTTTGTGAATCCCCCTTCTTTCTGGATAATGACTCTTTCCCTACTAGACACTCAACCACTTCTAGATGATCATATGTTTTCTCTACTGAAACATATGGAAGTTTCAAAATTTTTATAAACTCTTTTGTAGTAAACTTTATCTCTTTACCTTTGAAATAGGTTGTGAAAGTATACATTTCATCTTCCCCTTCCTCCTCTCGAAGATAAAAGTAAAAAAAACTTTACTAGTTCATCATATATCGTAAGTTTTTCTTCCAAAAACTCAAAGATACCAAAATTTCTCAACCATCTTATAAATTAAAAGCTCTCCTTCTCAAAAAATGCATGATTTAATAACTTACCTTTTGTAATAGTTCTTTTTGGCAAACTTCTGTTAGAACTTAAACATGTCCTTCTTAGATTTGAAAATTTTGAGGGTTGGGTCTACTGGAGTAGTTTTCTTAGGTGTGAGGTACTCTTCTTTTGCTATGGAGTGAAAACTCTTTTTCTGGGAGTGAATCTTCTTGGGACAATGATGGTTAATTTTTATAATAGGGGTTAAGTAATAAATTTTTACATACCTAATTCACCCCTTCTCTCTTGGGTTAAGCCATATTATGGAACTCTACAAGCTTAAGAGGAGGGTGATTTGAGCTTCTAAAAATTTTGGCCAATAATTAAGAGATGGCTTAAAATGAAAGGAATTAAGTTTCATAGCGCATATGCACAAGATTTTTATAGTAGTTCGGCATTTCTTGAGCTCCTACTCTACTTCTCTTAGTCAGTTTCATCCACTGATCTTAGGTTCCACTAACAATTTGATCAACTTAATCAAATACAATTTGGTTTTTTGAGCTCACCAACTAACTCACTAGTTTTCTGAGTTCACCAACTAACTCATACACTTTCAACAAGTCCTACTTCCTTTTCCCAACACATAAATAGTAAGCACCTTGTTTCTTTAACAAATACTAAAAAGAGATTTGTAGATTAGTGCCTCTTACTTAGGCAGGTTTGTATAGAAATTAAAAGCTTAAATAAATGAACAAAGTAATAAGGATGAATGTATCAAACTCTTTTGAAATTGAAGTGGATCTAGCTTTGAATGTTTTGATAGTATTGAAGTAGTTGGAGTTGGACACTTAGAAGAAGATGTTGAATGCTCTTACAAATGTTTGAGTCAGTTTCTCTGTATTTCCCTCTTTCTTAGTTGTATTATGTTTTGCTTTAATCATCATTGTATAATCTGTGAAGGAGATTATAGTTGTTGTAACTTTTACAAATTTTTAAGTGTTTGGTAGATTTGGTATGGCTTTTTACATATTGTTTAACTTCAAAACTTCTAAGATAAATCTTCAAAAATTCTAACGTTGACTTATTAAAAGTTACCATTAGATGCACATTTTATCAGAGTTTCTAATGCACCTCTTCTGAACTTCTAAAGGTTAATCTTGGTTTCTAACGCTGTCAATGGTCATATTTTGGCTTTTGAAAAACTTTTGAAATATTTTTGAAACTTGAATTATACTTCTTGACTCATCTTTTTGAAGACACCTCTAAAGAGCTTCTGAGTTGCTTTTGAGGATCTTTTGAGTGTAATATTGACATTCTGAGTTGCTTCTGACAAGTTTTGAATGTAGATATTTCTTTTGAGCTTATTCTGAAGGTTGAATTTAGCATTTGATATTTTAGGATTATTTTATATAATTTTGATGATAACAAAACTTGTATTAAGATGAAATAATGTGTATGCTTAAATTGTTAATAACTATGCTTGAAACATATGCATAGTCATAAAAGTTTAAATCATATTGGCATACAATCATCTTTAATATATTTCTTGTGTATTTAATTTTGAATTGAATTACATGATTGTACTGTGCTTTACTGAGTTCTCGTGTTATGTGGAAATGTATGTTATCATTGATCAATATTATGAGTAAACTATATGAGGATAAATATATTCTGGTTAAGATTATCTATATTTGAAAACTAACAATGTAGCAAGTATAGAAAATTTTTAAGTGTAGAACTGTGATCAACTATGTCAACCATCTGTAACATTCAAAAGAATTAAATTGCTGAAAAATATGAAGATTACATTTTAGAAAGAAAAGAAGAAGAAAGCAAAAGCAAGGACAAAGACAAAGCCATGGTAAGGGAGAATAAAGTTTGTCCAAGAAATTCAGACTATCTAATTTGACTAACTAGAGTTCATCCAAGACAAAGTAAGAAGGAGAGATCTCGCCAAGAACTTGGACAAATAAAAATGAGGAAGCTGAGAAGAATTAACTTCATTAGTTGCTTAAAAAATGAGCTTATCAAAATGCAACTTCATTTGGCCAAAGCTCGGACAATCATGTATAAAGAAGAGACTTTGTCCAACTAACAAAAGCCAAAGATATAATTCATTTGAGGATAAAAAGGTAAGAGGTAAAGACAATGTAGAAGCTGCTCAGACAAATGCGCATAAGGGAAGAACTTTGTCTAACTAACTACTTAGACAAATGTGCTTAATGGGGAGGAACTTTGTCTTATCTTATGTGCTCGGACAAATGCCTACAACGTAAAGATACTTTGTTCAACCATTGACAAACATTTAAGATGAACTTCATTTGTCGTACCTTACCTTAGACGAATGTGGAACAAAAGAAGAACACTATGCTTCGTCTGATCGAGCAGGCAAAAAGACAAAGTTGAATTCGTCCAAGATAATCCAGTCCTACTTCGTCTGCGCCATAAGAATTCATCTCTTGCTAACTCCAAATGAATGCAAAAGATAAAGCTTCTACTGACAAACGTAAAACAAATAAGTAATTTGTCTGAAACTTTCTATAGACAAATGCAAATACAAAGAGAGGTCATGACTTTGTCCGTGGTTAATAGATTTGTATGACTTGCATCAATATGGCATTTGTGCTTGGATGCTTTTAGTATATAGACTTATTTCAATTAACATTTTTAGTAATAAACAGCACTATAAGTTTTTTAACTATGACAAGTCAACATGGAAGAAAGACATTTCAAACAACACATGTCCCTCTCTGTAAAAGAACAACATTATAGTAGCTTAAGATAAATCTGAAGCAATGTACTCTAATGATAGAAATTACAATAGTCTTCTACATTCATTGCTACCTTCATTTCTACATCCAACGGAATCCATCCTCTCTAATGGTCAAGATTTTGAAGAAGCTATTTAAGGAGAAGTGTTAGGATGATTCGAGTGGTAGTGAAGGAATATTTTTAAATAAGCTTAACCTTATGCAAATCCTTCCACCCATGGCCAAGAGCTTAAACCATTATCTATCTTTTATGAGCTTTAATCTATAAATCTTTATGGCCATTATCTCTATATTATGTGAAGATCTTTCTGTATTACGTAAAGCTACTAAAAGATCATATCTTTCCCTGTGCTTCAACGCTTTGTATAACTGTATAAGTTTTTTGGTTAATCTGAAAAATCAAAGAGTCGATAGTGATCTCTGAAAAACCATCAAGTTTGCTAGTAAGCTTTGAAACCATTGAGTTTGTGGGGAGCTCAAGAAAACCAAACTATATGAATTTGTTGTGAGCTTAGGAAAACCATATTGTATGAGTTGTTGGTGAGCTCGAAAAACCTACAAGTTTGTTGGTGATCTTTGAAACTAGTGAGTTTACTAGTGAGCTCATGAAAACTAGAAGATTGCTGGGAGTACTATTATATTTCCATCATATAGGATATAGTGGAACCCAAGGAACAAGGAAAGTATGCTCTTGGAAGAGTAGATGTAGGGATGGTTGCCCGAACCGCTATATAAATTGTGTTATTTCTACATGATTATTTATTTATTGTTCTACATTTTAATGTTCTACTACTTAAGTTTACATTGCACAACACACAAGCATGAAAAAAGGGAAAGTAATCTTGTAGGGATAAAGTGATTAATTTTTATAAACCCAATTCACCCCTCCCCTCTTGGGTTAAACTACCCTATGAGACCCAACATGATACTCTCCTTGATTCTTAGCTTTTTGAAGTTACCTCAAATAGCCTTTTGTATTAATTTTGAGAATCTTTTGATAAGGTTCTAAGTTCAAAAAATTTTTATGAACTTATTTTATACCACTATTATCAATCTTATGAGATATCTCTAAGACTTGAAAGCATTTCTAAAGTTCTTTTGACGAACTTTTGATTGCAGAAAACTTCCTTTGAAGTAGAGTTTTTTACTTCTGACATATTTTTGAAGACTAAGGAATGCTTCTAAACTTTCTCTCAAGTATAAGACTACTTTGAAGTTAATTCTCAAGTTCATGCTTTGTCTCTAAAGAGGTTCTAACATGCTTTTGAAGAGGTTCTGAAGTAGTTCTTGAATACTTCTAAACTTCTAAACTTCATGCCTTATCCCTGAAGAGATTGTCTTATCTCTAAAGTACTTTTGAATACTTCTAAATTACTTTTGAGTAATTTTTACTTGAGCATTTCTTTTAAATTATCTTATTTTAAAGAGTTAATGTGATAAGCTTACAATTAACATTGTTATTTACTCTCCTTAATATATTTTGATATATAAATGCTACACCATTTAGAAAGTATAACACCCCCAACTCTAGCCAATGTAAAGTATTGTTTACTTTGGGCCTACCAGATTTCATTAGCATGTAGAGCCCACACGGTTTTGCCCATTAGGCCTACTCTTTTGGCCAAAAGGTGCCTCATAATGACTTGTCATAGTTCACATTCGAACCCTTGATCTCAAGTCATATTAGTTTCGAAACTAACCTTAATCCCACTGGTAACACCCTTAACTCTAGCCAATGTGAACTATTATCCGAATTGGGCCCACCATATCTTGCTGGCATGCAAAGCCTGCATGGTTTTCCCATTTAGGCCTACTCTTTTCGCCTTACAATGACTTGCCATAGTTCACATTCAAACCTCTAATCTCAAGTCATATTGGTTTCAAAATCAACTCTGATACCAACTTGTCTACTAGCTCACTTGGTATCAGAGTTGGTTTCGAAACCGATATAACTTGATATCAGAGGTTCGAATGTGAACTATGGTAAGTTATTATGAGACACCTTTTGAGGTAGAAGAGTAGGCCTAAATGGGGAAAATCGTGCAGGCTCTATGTGCCAACGAAAGGCCCAGCAAACAATACTTCACATTGGCTAGAGTTGAGGGAGTTATAAAAAGTGACCTGTTAGTACTTTAATTCTTCACCCATTTATTTATTTATCATTGAATTAGTTATTTAATTACATTCATCATCAAAATCAAGCTTGGTATAGGGGTTAGACTTAACATTCTCTCCCTTTTTGATGATTACAAAACATTTGAGTGATAAATCTTTCAGAAAATATGCAGAATATGCAATATGCTTTCTACAGACTTAGCTCCCTCTGAATTGTAGACCTAGTTGATATTATTTTAGTTACTCTGTTATTTCTCCCCCCTTTTTATCATAATCAAAAGGACTAAAATGTAAAGATCAAGCAGAAGGTGAATGAGAAAGAAATTGCATTATAATTACAGTTGTACATATATGATAATAATTGCAAAGCTTATGTGTACATTAGAGTGACATAGAAAATGAGTTTACATGAATGATATAAGTTACAACATAGTAAATGTAGATATATTTTGACAAATTTAGATACATCACAGCAAGTGTAGATACAACACAATAAAAAGAAGCAGCATCACAATGGAAGAATAAGTAGAGCCATAAAAGAAAAATGTGAAGGAGAGATAGCAGTAGATTAAGGCTTTTTAGTGGTAGGTTTTGATTTTCTAGACTAGGTTTTAGGAAATAAGTTGGGGTCAATAGAATGAGGAAGAATGATGTTTGTGGGGTAGGTTATTGAGTAGGTGGTTTAGAAGAAGACTTAGATGGCTTAAACATAACTTGTTTAATTTTGGGAGGAGGAGGAGGAATGAATGTAGGATCTTTAGATATTGCAGTGGGTGGTTCATGAGTCAAAGTAGATCTATAGATAGAAATATAAATAAAATTAATGCGAGATCGATATGATGGATCTAACAATTTAGGGAAGTACACAGGCTCGTTGTTGAGAATGACTCGAGTGTTGGCATTTACTTGGCCATGTATTCTTCATAATACATAGTGATGCAAGAAAGAGGAGCCTCTCTATGGATTTTTGGAGGTGATATTTGAATCTCTTTTTGGGTTTAGAGTGTACTTTTGGCTTGGGTAAAGTTGGAGGTTTATGAACAGAAGGTGGTTTTCTTGAGGCCTTAGTTTTTGGAGGAGGTGGAGTTGATTCAGTTGAGGGGGATGGTTTGGAAAAGCACACCTGAATTTGGTATTTAATTGATAAATCAACAAGCTATGAATAAGAAAGGGGAAGGTTGTCAATAATAACTTGCAGATTCGCTTGTGAGAAAAATGAGACTTCTTCCTTAGTGAGACAAATATGATTGTGAGGACTTAAGGGAGATGGAAAGGTTATTTTAGGTGGCCTAATTGAGGAAGTAGTTGAAGAAGTCTTTATATATTTTAATGTCATGTCCTTTAGGAGTGAGAGGAGGATTGGGAAGAAGTTGGATTCTAAAAATGGTGACAGGATCAGTGAGTTGTGAAAATGGTAGTTCTTTAGGAGAAATATTAAGGCCGTGGGATAGGAATATGATAGAAATGACAATATTGATTTCTAATTTGGCTTGGAATTCAAAATATGTCATTCTAATGGGATAATAAATTCTCATAAGATAGTCAAAATTATCTTGTACTTTCTTGAGAGGAGGTTTTGGGACTGTCTTATGGTGTAGTGGATGGAATCTATCATATTTGGTTGGGATATCCTCTGAATCCCAAGAATCAAACCAATTGAGATATTCTCGTGGTCTTGGAGAAATGAAGTCTATCCTAGAGAAGGGTCTTTAATACCTAATGAGAGTTCTATAGGAATTTGCAAGATAATCTTCCAGAAGAATTAGTGATGGTTCAATAGGTATAAATTTTGGAAAGACTGAAGAAGGCTGTGTTTGAGGAGGGTTGGGAGGAATAGCTTCAAAGGGTTCAGACTCAGGCTAGATAGCTTCTGGAGCTAGAGTGAATGAGTGTGAAGTAGGAGATAGTGAGTGTGTGGGGGAATAGATGGGTGAAAATTTTTTGTGAAGTGGTTGGTGAGAGAATGAGTAGGATGGTGAATGTTGGGTTTGAGGTTGAGTTTTGACATCTTCAATTTGAGCACTTAATGCATCCAGCTTGTGAAGCAATGATTCCCAAATTGAGTTTATCTTTAGGTTGAGATTTTAGGTTTGGGTTTCAAGGTTAGTTAACCTTATATAGATTGATAGTAGATGAGCTAAAAGAATGGTGTCAATGTTTTGTGGGATTGAGTAGGTGGGTTGATGAGATTGGGGTATGGATGAATGTTCATGAGTTTGGGTTGGTTTGGATGGTACTATTACTATACTTTCCTCTCTATCTTCTTATCTTGTCTCTTCTTCATTTCTTCCTATGGCTTATTCTCTTATATTTGTAGCTTCTTCTAGAATTTCTTACCTTTTTCTTCTTTCTTATTCAACTCTGATTTTCTTTATCTGCTATTCCTTTCTTGGCTTTTGAGATACCTAGCCTTATAGAGTTGGTTTGAAGACTATTCTCTTTAATGTATCTTTGTTTATTGTTTCTCTTTCCATGAACTCTTCTCCATCTTCTTTAGAAAGATCAACATTGGTTATCCTGAGAAATTTGCTCATAATTATCCAATAGGTAAGATGATGCTTAGTAATGTCTTAACAAAGTATAGTTGATCAGCCATGATCTGAGCAATATCTACCTTCTTGTGCTTCATAGCCCATAAAATTTTGGCTTCCTTCTTAGAAATCTGATTTGTTCCTCCTAACTTTGGATATCTTATTGAAGATTAACATATGAGCTAGTTTAATATCTAGATTTACATGGATAACATGTAAGTAATTTCACTTCTCTTTAATTTCTACTTCAGCCAAATTTGAAAATAACTTAGCTCTCTCTGATGGCCATTCAATCCCTTTTTTTTTTATCTCTGGGATGCTAAATGCATTTCTTATACTGTCTAGAGAAAGATCTATTTCTGTCTTTCCAATCCATAATTTTCTTGTATTGTAGTTGAAATTGGTAAAAGGGGCTTGGACCATTCTATTGTAACATATATCCTTATAGCTCGTAAATCTTTCCCAGCCTTGTAACTTAATCCAATTGATTACTTCTAAATTTAAATAATTTTCTCTGAAGACTCTACCTTTCACAACTTTTCTATTTTCAAATCTTTCAACATATTTATTGTGACTAGATTTCTTATTGTTGAAGATTACCTTTAAGACATAATATTTTATTCTCTTTTTCTTCCTTGAAGTTTCTTCTATTAAATTTTCTCTTCTTCTTATCTCAAAATCTATAGATGACATTTTTGCTTGTTTGCTCGCTCTCTTTATCCTAGCCATTTGAAGTAGATGGATTTTTGGAAGATCTTTGGCTTAAGGCTTTGAAGAAGAGGGGTTTTCAAAAATTCAAAGGATGGAATTGAGATTGTTTATTGAAAACAAAGTGAAATGAGGATGATTTAGAAGAGAGAGTTTGTAGATGATGCTAGAATTTGATCATCGATTCTGAGGAGGAGATCAGAGATTGCAAATGAATGTGTAGAATTTCTGATGCTAGGGTTTAGTAGGTATTCGAGTCTTTGTCATATGGTTTCAAAGATTTTGATGTCATTATGATAGGTTGTATGAACTTCTGTGCTTATAACCTTAACAATTCTGAGGACATTTCAGCATGCACTAAAAGGCTTCAAAATTAAGGTTGTAGATCAGAGATTCTGAGGCAGTTAAGCCTGTGCATCAGAGGTTCTTAAGTGATGTTTTAGAACTTCTGATGGTTTTTTAAAGAGATTATTTAATTATGGAAAATGGTTCTAAAACTCTATTAGAGTTTCTGAATTACTTCTGAAACATTCTAAATATTTGAAATTTAACATTCATGAATGATCTTAGGCATCATAATCATGTAATCTTTAACATTATTAAATAATTAAGTCTTACAATATGCAATTTATGCACATGGGTATACCAAGTTCTCTTCTAATTTTATAAAATCTATCCTCTGAAAGTGGTTTTGTAAAAATATCTACTAATTAATTTTCATTTGGTACATATTCTAAGCAAATATTATGATTTTGTACATGGTCTCTAATAAAGTAATCTTTAATTTCTATGTGTTTAGTTCTAGAATGCAGTACTGGATTCTTAATATGATTTATAGTACTGGTATTATCACATCTAATAGGTGTATCAACATATCTTAAACCAAAGTCACTTAATTATTATTTTATCCATAAAATCTGTGCACAACAACTACTTACAGTTACATATTCAGCCTCAGCAGTTGATAACACAACGGATATTTATTTCTTAGAGAACCATGATATGATCATGCTTTTAAAAAATTAACAAGTTCCTGAGGAACTCTTCCTATCTACCTTATATACTACAAAATCTACATCAGAGTACCTAACTAGTTCAAAGTTTGAACCTTTTGAATACCAAAAACCAAGATTTGGTACATTTAAAAGGTATCTGAAGATTTTCTTAATAGTAACTAGATGTGATTCTTTAGGGTTTGATTGGAATAGTGCACACATGCAGACACTGAACATAATATCTGGCCTACTTACTGTTAAATATAAAAGTGATTCTATCATATTTTTATAAAGTTTTTGATCGATAGATTTATCTTTTTTATCTTTATCCATTTTGACAGAGGTGCTCATTGGTGTGCACAGTAGCTTTTCTTCTTCTAAATCAAATTTCTTGAATAGTTATTTAGTATATTTTGCTTGATGAATGAAAATTCCTTCATCTGTTTTACTTGAAGTCTCAGATAGTAGTTCATCTCACCCATTAAAATCATCTTAAATTCTCCCTACATGATTTTAGAGAAGTTTTGACATAATTTATCAATAGTAGTAACAAATATACTATCATCTACATAGATTTGAACAATCAATATATCACTTTTATCATGCTTAATGAAGAGTGTGCTATCTACTTTACCTCTAGTAGATTCTTTTTTATTAAGAATTTACTTAGTCTCTCATACTATGCTCTAAGAGTTTGTTTTAATCCACAATGAGCTTTCTTGAGTTTGAAAATATGGTTTGGATCATAAGAATTTTCAAACCTAGGAGGTTATTCTACAAAAACGTTTTCATTGATAAAACTATTTAAGAATGCACTTTTGACATTCATTTGATAAAACTTGAAATTCATGAAAGATGCAAAAGCTATCAATATTCTAATAGCCTCAATTCTAGCAACAGGAGCATATGAATCTTCAAAGTCTATTCCTTCATCTTACAGTACCCTTTTGCTACCATTCTTGCTTTATTTCTTATTACTATATTAAATTTATTTAATTTAATCCTAAATACCCACTTAGTTCTTATAACAGATTGCTGATTAGACCTTGGAACAAGTATCCACACATCATTACGTTTGAATTAGTCTAATTCTTCTTGCATAGTTATAATCCAGTTTTCATCTTTTCAAGTAAGTTGGCTCTAAGTGAGAAATGAAAGCAAAATTACCACATATTTGATTATATGAAGCTCTAGTTCTCACTCTTCATAAATATCATAAATTATTTAGTTTTTAGGACAATCACGCATGAACCTCTAATCTTTAGGAAAAGAATTGTTACTTCCATTATTTACCTCTTTGATGAATGGCCTATCAATTGTTTTTTCTTCATCCATTTGTTTCTAATTGTGAAGAATCTTTTTCTTTATCTTGTATCTTTATTTTCTCTATAAATGCTGTGAGTTTTCCCATATCAAAATCACTTATCTTTCTAGAGGGTTTAGTACTTTCATCAATTTTTACATGAATGGATTCCTTTATAGTTTTATTCTTTAGATTATAGACTCAAAATGTCTTACTAATAATGGAATAACTAAGAAAAATACCTTCATCAAATTTACTTTCAAATTTGCTATGATTTTTCTTTCCATTGTTAAGAATGAATTATTTTCAGCCAAAGGTGTGAAAATGAGAGATATTTGATTTTCTACCATAATATAATTCAAATGGAGTTTTGTTGAATATAGATCTAGCAAAAATTCTGTTAATAATAGAATATGCAGTATTCATTACTTCGGCCCAAAAATATTAAGGTAAGTTATATTCATTCAATATTGTCCTTGCTTCCTTTCAACTACTTCATTTTGCTTAAGTGTTCTTGGTGCAGAGAATGTGTACAAAATTCTATTACTTTTACAAAAAGCAGTGAATTTTTGATTTTTAAAATCTCCACCATGATCACTTCTTATGACTATTATATGAAAATCTTGTTTATCTTATACTCATTTGGTAAATGTTTCAAAGAATGAAAATGTGTCATCTTTGGATATAAGAAACATTACCTAAGTGGATCTTGAATAATTATCTACAACTACATATGCATAATGTTTTCCTCCGACTTCTAGTCTTGTTGGTCCAACAAATTATGAAACATATTTATGATTCAAACACAACCTTGTAACTAGTATCGCAAAATTGACTCACACTTAGCAAATTGTGTTTTAATCCTTCTACAAGCAAAACATTCAAAATAGTAATAGAGGAAGGTTGGTTGATCTTACAAATCCTAACTACTCTACCTTTTCCAATTATCTCTAAAGGTAACTATTCATCTATTTTTAGTTTTTAACTCCATGAATAGCTCTCTCTTCCTTGCCAAGTGTCTTGAGCAACCACTATTAATATACTATTTGCCACTCCTTGTGGTTCTCAACCAAACCTACAATGACGAGGTCAATCCATAATTTTTGGTACTCACTTAAGAATGGGTCTAGGTGGGTTAGTAATAGAATATTTTGGTACCCATTGCTTTTTAGATGCTACTAATCTATTATCTGGAGATATAGTTGCATTTACAACTTTAGCAACAGTCAAATCAGATTTTGTTTGGGTTTTAGCTTTTTTACTTGATTGTTAATTTCCTTTATTTGGTTTTCTCCACCTTTCTTTTTTTCTTTTAGTTTAAATAAAGTGGAGGTCTGGAAGTTAATTGTTCTTCAGCAGATATGTTGTGGAACATACTGGCTATTTGGATCTCATCATAAGGTAATACACTGATAATTTAAAATTAACAATTTAACCGATAATTAAGAGATGTGAAATGGTTTAAATTATAATTCATTGCAAGTGCATGAGTTTATATCAGTATAGCGTGCAATGTAAGGGTCGATCCTATAGAATAATTAAATTAATTAAATTAGTTTTTATTACTAAGCTACACTATCCTCAAAAAGAATGTATTTAAAGCTAAGTGAATATGATGTAAAATTGAATGGAATTGTAGGAATCAATAACTATTAATAATTTAGGGGAGATTAATAATATGCAAGAGTCTAGAGATTTGATTTTGCCAATAAATGATACCCTTTGCTGCTGAAATGTTGGATTCAATGCTTATCTTGGGTTCATTCTTTTGAATGTATGATTATTACCGTTAGGTGTGTGAGTTTAAATTAAGTATT
>JAYJMB010026285.1:0-11574 GCA_036873735.1 Pouteria campechiana
TAAAGGTGGACCATCATTTGATTTGACGTTGACGTCTTTGTAAGTATTTGATTTTCTAGAAAGTGGCGGGAACTTAGTCAGCTAAAAGCATCTCTACCTTAATAAAAGGGTTTTCAGGGCAGCTACGGCAATGTTTTTGCTATATCCAGGCCGTCCATCCTTGAGGCCACGACTTTTCATGCATCCATGCAATAATCATCATGTTTCCTTAAACTCTCCATGGCAAGTATTTCGGGTATTTGTTTTATCTTTTTCATTAAAAAAGTGAAATTTTTTTGCGTAAGAGTCAAATTGGATAGTGTCAATGAAAATTTTATTTTGAAAATGGTGTCAGTAAGAGTAGTCAACAAAAATAAAATAGTGGAATTAAAAAAGGAAAGAGTTATTTAAAGTAAATAAGTATCACATTTAAGTAAATGAGAATAGTAACAAACATTGGTCCTGCTAAAATAATATATGTTTATCCTAATAATCCTAAGTATTTTCATAATTCTTATCATTCTCATAAAAAATGACCTATTTGTTTACTGAGAATTGAAAATTTTCCATAAAATTTAGTTTTTTAGCGTATATCTCAACAATATTATCTTTTTACAATCACTTATTTTCTTCCAAAAATCCTCTACATTTTATCTTTGTTTATTTTGCAACTTACATAACTATTTATACATACATTATTTTCACCTATTGTAATTTGTAAAAAGAAAATTTTATCTTTGGCTATCCAAACACCCCTTACCTGACGTCAACCTTTTTTAAATTATCACCAGTCGGCAGAAAATTCTGAGAGTGGGCTCGTGCCATCTGGCGTCAACCATTTCAAAATAAGTGTACCATACACCCAGTTGAATCTGGACCGTTAACATAGTTTTCTTGGACAACTAATGAAAACGCACGTCAAGACGCGTAATGTGTCACGACGCAGCAAATTTGTCCGCTGTGGTTTTTCTCGTGTCTCACCCGGTTTTCCAAGTGTTGCATTATCACACCTAAATTCAGAATCATTAATGCTCGAGCCACAACGTGAATGCTACGTCTTTTTTCATGTTTTTCTCTTGATTGAGATGAGCAGCTTGGAAATATATATATATATATATATATACACACACGATGTGCTGCTCGATGCATCGATATAATTGATGCAGAGATGAGCATACATGCATGGATGACCAAACTTGGCTTGGTGGTTTTTGGCCTTGCGAACCTAATTTTCGTTTTAATCGTTTGGGAATTTCTAAGGTCTTTCAATTTTTAGTTTTCCTTAGGAAATGCCGGAAAAATATCTTTCAAGTAAAAACTTGGAAATGGGTTTTCGTTCAGGGGTTTGCCTTAAAAAATAAAGATTTTCACCTCTTTCGTTTATGTGCTGCGATGCTTATCGATACTTTTGGCTATCAATCATATACTTATTTTGCCAAAACAGGAACGTGTCACAGTCACTCAGCGGAACCAACACTTCAATTTTATTTAATCTCGGGCGCTATTGTTCATGACGACACTGTGATGTCATCAACGTGTCATAACATCTATTGTAGCCATGCTTGCAGTTGCAGTCTTTTTTTTCTTCTTTTTCTTTTGAGAAAAACGGATGTTTCTTTTTCTTGGGAAGGGTTCAGCTATTTACATACAAGCGTCAGCATGTCATGGGTGGCGTGCTCACGCCAAACTGAGCAATTTCTTCACCACGTCGAAGGGAATGTCTTCGTCAAAGTGTTCGACTTTTTTGAGGAAACAAATCGGCCGAAGGAAGATCGGGATCCGTGCACGAAGTGGGTGATCCATGTGAACCAGGACAGGCGATAAAGAAGCCAGGGACTTCCAGCTTCGTTTGTGTGAATTGCATATGCCTCTGACTTTCGTATTTGGGCGAATTGCCGGCTGTACAAGTCATGATCGTCATTTGAAATCTTGATGACAGGCTGACGTCTGCGTTCATGTTTTCCAATAGTAAGAAAAGAAAAACGAGAAGGAGAAATTTACCAGAGGTTACAATATCACATCTTTTCCAAGCCTAATTATAATAATAAACTAATTCTCATTTTTCAGCTTCTTAAAATATCACATGCTAGATTTCCAATGTATTCAGGTTTCAGCCAAAAATTGAGTTGAAGATTTCGCCGGCATCTGAAAATTTATAAAAAACCTAATATGAAAAATGGATGTTGGACCATAGCATTCCAGTTTTAAAATCAAAGCATGAATATTCAACTTTCATGGAAGCTCCCCTAAAGGAAATTAAGCACTTCTTCCGCGCCGGGTAGGAAAATAGAAAAGAATTTTTCTATTGACTGTATTTGGAAAGCCTTTTTTAAATATTATGACCCACGCTGGAGGTTTTTGGTTGAAATAGTTTGATATTTTGATTGAATAAATAGTACTAATTATAATGTTTAGCCTAAATTTAATCCAAACATCATGATGTATTAAAAATTAAAGGCTTTTACAATAAACATTTTAAAAAGAAAAGTTAGAAGGGTTTGATGGGCAAATTAGATATGGAATCAATGGAATTTGATGTCATGAAAAACTCATTTCTTAAGGTTTGCTTTGACATATACTTCTCCTAATAATCCTTTTTTATCATTATTTATATTTTTAAATATTATTTATTTATATATTTTAACTTTATTTATTTTATAGCTATCATTATTTCTATATTTTTCCATTCTATCAAAACCAAACACGCCCTACAAAATTATGGAGATGTTTTACGAAGAAGGTGGTGACATGTTGGGATTCAAGGGATGCCTTGACTTGATGCTTCTTAACTGTTTCTTTCCATGTCAGGGCCAACTTTCGACAAGTAGAACTCATTGAGAAGTTTGTGGGTGGGCCACACGTAGTGAAGAGACTGTTGTTAGTAAGAGCCTCCAAATTGGAAATTCTCGACCAACAAAGTTTGGATTTTTTCGTTTCTTGACCGTGAACAATCTGAGACGTGCATTGATTAAAGCCCTCAGCGTGTTTTTGATTTGGACCTCCAGAGATTGGAAGTTCTTAAATATCGTCTTGACGAGATAGGAGATTCCACAATTCCACAATCGACGACAATCGTTAGACGACCCTGGGTCAGCTAGAACCCATTCAAGAAAAGGACCTTTTTTTTTCTTTTTTAATTTTTAACTATATATGAAGAACTTCTGCAAAGAGGAGAGAAATTGCTACATTTTATGGTCCAAATGCGGAATGTATGACTGCCTTCATCAATTTATTCATCCATCCATTTTTGAGATCGATTAGAATGAATGATGTCTGCATATATTATAAGATGGGGTGATCACCTAATCACATTATCTCATACCATTGGTATGTTTATCACTGTCCTTTTTCCCACTAGTATTTTAAGTGTCACCCACAATAAAAGGCTCCTTTAGACGCAAAAAAAATTGTGTGTCCACCAAACACTTCAACTCACTGCACTACAGGCCTCAGACGTAGGAAAACTAAAATGGTAGTGTCTCAGGAGTTAGGACTATGTAGGCCAATAAAACATCCCTCTTTTTGAATTGGTAATTTCTTCTTGAATTTTTAATTGGAAACGTAAGCCATGGACCGGTAATCTCAGAAGAAAAGTAAGTCACGGGCTAATAATCACAGAAAAATATTTGGTAACGGGAAAAAAACTTAAAAATCTCTTTTACTACTTTTTTTGCACTTTTTAATTGATATAAAATTTAATTATCTTAATAATTCTATTTTTTCTTATTATTTCTTATATTGTTAATTATTATCTCCTGATTTTTCATAAAAAATTCTATGTATTTTAGCTTTATTTATTTGATTTACAATCTTATCATATTTTTTTTTTCTCCACTCTTTCATATTCTCCTTTTTTTCCTTTTTTAATTCTTTTCCTAATTTCCAAATAAGACCTTAGAGTGTGTTTGGTAATAAAGAAAAGATGTAAAAAATTCTTTTCCTTCTTTTTCTATTGTTTTTAATTGATATTATATATAATTAATCTAATGGTAACACTTTTTTCTCCTATATTTTTTATTGGAAAAAATTATCTATTTTATTTCCAACTATAAATCCTATCATGTCATATCAATCCTTTCTTTTTTTTTCATCTTTTTAAGTTCCGCTTTTTTTTTCTCTTTCATACTTTTTTTTTCTAATTTTCAAACAAATCCGAGTTAATAAATGAAATATGATCTTTGTACAGTATATAATCCAACCAGTGTAAGTTAACTCTCAGAAGGTAGGCCCCCAGGCAGCTAGGAGGAATGATGGATTGTTAAAAATTCAAAATGGGAGAACGGTTCATGCTAACTACAAAGCTCCACCGCTGAGTGGACTAACTAGAGAGTCATCATCAGCCACGAGCTGCAGCCTTAGACGCATGCTGCTAAAGGTCTTCCTACAAAACAAACAATCCAACCATGAAGCGTTTCAGCAGCATTTTGAGGCTAGTCGGTCGGAAGAAGATTGACCTAGCTGGCTGGTGGGTGGTGGATTCAGAGTGGGGCCGGAGAAGATGGCACAATTTCAAAACTACAGCAATTGCATATTCCAAATTTCCAACCATCGGCATTAGAATAAGAGAGTTGACCGCGGCAGTAGCCATGGCTTTGTTGATGATTCATGTACTTGTCCATTCCCTTCGCCTTTTATGCTGCAGGCAGGGATGGCATTAACATATATTTTTAATGAAAGGTTCCAATCAGCAGGTCAGATTTCTAATGAAAGCATTGCATGGCCCGGCAATATTCGCGACAAATTCAAGCAGAAAACGGGAGTTTTGAATATAGACTAGACTATTCATGGGCTTTCTCCCTTCCTTTTACCTGAAAAGCAATGAGGGTACGCTTGATTGGCCGGAAAAGATGCATAAGACTCCATGTAAACTAATAACACATTTTTCTTTTCTTTTTAGACTAGTGTGACATGCAACTATTCACAATTAGGGATGTAACTGGGTCAGGGTCAACCCATAACTCGGATAGCCAGACCCATTTATAAGTTGGTTAGGGTTGAAAAAAAATATTAATAAATGGGTTGGAAACCAGGGTCATTGGTTGAGAGTAGTTTAACACATCCACCCGTTTCCATTTATCAACCCGTATGCCCACCCATTAGCAACTCGACTACAACTCAATTGTCAAAGGCAGTTGTGATGTGTGCCTTTTGATCTTGTTGGTTGATGAATAAATATGAGCTTTTGACTGAATTTATTTGGTACTATTTGTTTCATTGATTATTTAGGATTGGTGTAGTTACTTTTTGATTGTATCTTTATGATATTTGTCTTAATATTTATGATGGCGATAGATTGTTGTCTTAAAATTTGCCCTTAAACATATATTACATCCTTCATTCATCGTTATTTTTAAAATTCTTCATTTACCCCATTCATTTGTTCAATATATTTTTTAATATTACTATCTTAAGATTGTAAGCATAAAAAATTACTCTAATATGTTTATACAATTTTTATAGCTTAATTACATTATACTTTCATGTATATCAACCTGTTATCACTCATTTACAACCCAAATTTCCAACCCATGCGCGGTCAACTCACAACCCAACTCAGAATAATATAAATGGATTAAGATTAGGGTTGAGATTTTAATAAATGGGTTACAAACGAGTTATAATTGAGATTTTAGTAAATAGACTAAGATTTTAATAAATAGGTCGAAAATGGGTCCGGTTGAAATTTTAGTAAATGGATTAGGATTTTTTTGTTTCGACTCCAACGTGACACAACCTAACCTAGCTACAAGGCAATCCATAATTAATCTACTTCTTTACATTTTTACCTACCTTTCTTTCAAAAAAGTCTCGTCTATTTTGTTATTTTGTTTTTATGTACTTTATAGCTCACATTATCATATAAAAAAATTTGTCTATTTTGTCTCGGCGGATCCATTTAAAGCGTTCACCGAGTAAAGAGTTCCGGTGCTATATTGCCCAACAGAATCAGCTGGATTGATGTCACGCTGCACAATCTATTTGGGCAGTGGTTTCGTTTGTGAAATAAACTCAGAGATCCAAGGTCAAGGTCTTTCTGGGACTGTTTCAGTAGGTTGAAATCTGCTTTCAATCAAAGAAATTCAGCAGGCAGGAGGAAGTGAAACTACAGTTTTGGGGGGCTACTAGGCTGGGAAAACGCCCACATTGTACCCATAAGGAGTTGATGCAGTCAGCTGTCATCGGCTCTATAGGCTTCCTCAATCGTTTCTTAGGGTACAAAGATCGCGAAACATGCCTTTTAAGTTTCTACCCAATTAGTCATGGAAGCGTCCCTAATGCTCCACAAATTAAGCAAAATAGTTACGTAGAAATGGTCTGATCAACAGTAATATTTTGGGTCCAGAATAGGGCAGCCAATAGGAAAGTATTAATGGAACACAAATGACAGCTGGCCAATATGTAGAATTTATCTGATTCAACAGTTTATATCGCCACAGCTTGAATGCGTATAACATCAGTTGGACATTCTGGATATAGCAACAATTTTCGTATGATGGATACAAGATCAAAATGGAGAAATTTTGTAAACTTCTGCCACACCCAGAATTCATTGGCATATAAGCATAAGAAAAATCCCATTTACCTGCATGCCCTTCCGTGGTGTGCTACATGTTCCTCCTGTCAAGAAAAGGGAGGTCCTTGTTCTATCTTGAGGTTCTCCATCAATCAACCAGGCCAGATCTTTTTATAAACTCAGTCCGATCATGTTCCAATCATACCCTTAGGCCTTTCATCCACTTTCCCCCCCTGCGAGCCTTGCTAAGGTTTTTGCTTGGTTTCGTATCTGTTCTGTTTGGCATTCTCTCCTGTTCCCATCTTATCTTCAAAATTGTTAAACTGCACCCTCATCACACTTAAAAGTGACTTCTTGCTTCCTCACCCAATGGAGTCCCCTGTTGTGTTAGTTTATGAATCAGACCTTCCTGATCGTTTTTCATTCACTCTCAGATCCAAATCTTCCTTCAGATCTGTTTTATCTCTGTCCTCATTCTACCTTGAGCGTTTCTCACTTCCTCTCTTGCCCATATCTTCCTTTCTACTAAGTCTGTCTTCATCCTCATCATACCTTGAGCGTTTATCACTTCCTCTCTTGTCCCTATCTTCCTTTCTATTATGTCTGCCTTCATCCTCATCATACCTTGATCGTTTCTCACTGCCTCGCTTGCCAATGTCATCCCTTTTATTAGGTCTGTCTTCACCCTCATTATACCTTGACCATTTCTCATTCCCTCCCTTGTCTCTTGTGTCCCTTTGACTTGGCCGGTCTTCATCTTCATAGTACCTTGATTGTTTCTCACTTCTCCTATCATCTTTTCTATTAGGTTTGTCATCGGCCTCATCATACTTTGAGCATTTCTGGGCTCTTTGTCTATCCCGATCTTCTTTTAGATCTTGTTCAAATTCACGTCTTCGTGATGACTTCCCATTTTCTCGCCTGTCCCAGTTTTGCTTTTCATGTTGGTCCTCATCATACTTGTCCCGCCTTTTCTCAACTTCTCTTCTACCCTGATCTTTTGGATCCGACTCGCTGTACTTCAAGTGGCTTCTCCTGGCACCATCTTTGCCCTCTTTTCTGGACGTCAAGCCATGTTTATCACCAGGTTTTGATTCTTCTCCAACTCTACCAATTGATAGATGATCAGTGGCTATAATATCTGTCTTTCTCTTCGAAGGACCCTCATACTTGTCATGGTCCCATCTCGAACTTCTGTCCTTTTCACCCCAGCCTGTGTTTGCAGATCTCTGAATTGCGAGAGTACAAAGCAAGATGAAGATTTAGTTATTATAACATTGTTAATTATTCACTGTTGCATATAAGGAAGATGGAGCAAGCAAAACCACACAAAATTGAAAACACAACCAAAAGGGCACAGAAATTATGTTAGAGTTTGAGTTGTCATATCATTTGTCAGCAGTCTCAGTTAATATTTGTAGCATTTCACCACCTGACTGATCATGATTCAATTCCTCATCATGTATTTGCAAGGTCAAAATTGTTCGAAAGGAATGAACAAATTTATCTGTACAAATGTTGTTGCGACTGTGAATTTCAGGGAGTTAGGTTCTCCAAGCATCTAGCATGTGTAATAGATTTAAAATTGCATTTATTTCTTTGTATTGAAGTTTTCCCTAAAGCTATGACTATAGATAAGCTATATGCATTTATCTGACTTCAATATATTATGCATTCAGGTAAATAAAAATGTGGCACTCCAAGAAAACTCAAACCACCGTTTTGAACTGCATTAATAATACGATTATTATGATGATAAGGATATCCAACAAAACAAGTAAAAATCACAATACAAATGGCTTACTTGCTCATTATGAGAAAATTTGCAAGCAGCCCCTCGATTGCATTCCCCTCTTTGAAAAGCATAGCAGATGCCACGGGCCTCCCTCTTTTCTTGTTCTTTCTCTTCATCTTCTTCTTCTTTCTTTTTGTAATTACTAACATGATCAACCCTTATGATGCGACCAAGAAGCTTCGCACCATTCAAATTATCTATAGAATACCAATGTCAGCATCTTGCATTGTTATAAGATCCTTTGGAAGGTTAATTGATCACTTTCATTCTAAATTGATTCCAGAAGACATACTGCAAAACATAAAGAACAGAAAAAAGTACCATACAGATTATGACTCACCTACAGCAAGGATAGTACTCCTTTGGTCCTCATATGCAAGGAAGGCAAAGCCTTTGGATTTACCTGTAGCTTTATCTCTTACAAGATTAACATCGACGATCTCCCCATACCTGCCACTCAAAGGAAAACAGATATCATAACCAGAAAAATAACAATACGAGATAGTAAGGTTCAGAAAATAAGGAAACAATGGCATATTATGAAAGGTAAATAAGGATTGCAACAACTATATTACACCTATTTCCTGCAGGTAACTATATGGATATGCATTCTTCAAAATCAAGAAGAAAGGTGATGAGCACAACAAGAATTGTGAATATAACTTTGGGAAACATTAAAATAGGATGTTAGGTTTTGGTAGCAATTACAAAAAGGACACAAACTTTCAATTCTTCCATTGTGTATCAAGTTTCTTCAGACAATTTCAAAAATGCCATCCCAATAACCATCAATACTTGATTAAAAATTAACAAAAATGCCCTCCTCTCCACCTCTTCTAAACCACCATCACCACCTGCCATTGTTTCACTTCTTCCTCCTAAACGCTCATTAGCACTTCACTTTCTTTTCTAGACCACTAAAACAACATCTTCCCCAAACAATCAGTATACAACTTTCTTGCCTTCAACTCCAACCACAAAGACTTCCTTTCGTCCATCTTACAACAATTGCCACCACTGCTATCATGACCATCGCTGCAACCACCTAACCAACTTTTCATTTACAAACACTCACTTGCACTTTTTTGTTTCCTCCAAATACCCATTGCCTTCCCCAATCTCCTTTAACAAAAGATAAAGAACAACAATTTCTTCTTCTTCTACTTTCTGACCCCAATAACTACTCGTGGAATAGGAATGGTTTATAAGAAAAAATTACCAATGCGGACATGTTTGGGAAAAAAAAAGGTAGTCACAATGGAAGTAGTTGGCAGTGGCAGTGACTTATGGGATAAGGATAAAAAGTTTAATGGTGTTTGTATATGTTAGGGAAAAAGATGATGGCCGGTGAATATGTTCCAGCAGGAAGAAAATAATGTCTGTGGTTGTTTGCAAAGAAAGACAGTTATATTGGTAGCAGCAATGGTGGTGGAGGGTGCTAGGGAAAAAAAAGAAGGTATAAGTGGCAGTTGGAGTTGAGTGAAAGGAAAGATGGCAGTGGTTTGGAGTTAAAAATGTTTTTCATGGTGGTTTGGAGAAAAAAATATGATGATGTTTATTTGGAAAGAAGATGGCAGCAAAAATTGGCTCATATGTGGTGATGGTGCTCAAGGAAATGGGTTAATGGATGAGAGCATGCTTATCATTTTCTAATGGCATCTTGATGATTGTGGTGAACTGGCCACTGTGGAATTAACAGAAAAACTTAATAGACAATTATTTAGAAAATTTTAAAAGGTTATAGCCATGTTGAAATTGGTCACAAAACCTAATGCCCATTTAGAAATTTCCATATAAAATGAGGCGTATAAGATGGGGAACTTAACAATGTCAGGGAAGAAAAATGCTAGACAGCATTAGATTCTTAGTTCCACCGTTTGCTCCCTTTTTTAATATATCCACCCTATATGCTGTAGTCAAAGTGTAATGTGCATGTACTAAGCCTAGACCCTATATACAAAAATAATGACTGAAGTTGTAAATAAACTAATTAATATGTTTTGCTAAAAGATAAGTTATATAAAAGAGACAATTTTTAACAAATATGTCATATTTTAAATTATTAACATGAGAATTTTTGTTCAATCAGAAAGGCAATAACAATGATCATTGGTAAAAGAAAAAACTATTTATACATTTCATTGGCATGAATCGTGTGGTAACAATATTCATGATAAGAGAGTTGCTAGTAGCTTAGTAGATATTTGTATTCATATACCACTAAATGCACCCTAAAGGTAGAAAATCCGAAAACGTACTGTACAAATAACATTCAATAGCCGATTCCTTTGCCTGGGCTCAGACCTTCACGCAATGCAATAAAAGATCATGGAAGTAAATCAGATATTCACCTTACAAAGGGTGCTTCCAATAAAGCCATAGGAGGTGGGAACATTCAGGAGCACCTATTGTCCAAGAATGACGAAAAGTGCATGAAAAATTGAAAATAGCTGGTCTGGATTTTTCCTTGGATCGTTCTACCTAAGCGAATCCTTTTATTATCTTTTATTCGCCCAAGAGTATTGTAAGATCACAACCATGCACCAATACCATAGCTTTGATGGCAAGATAGTCTGGGCATTACTTAAATTAAAAGTCTCAGCTTTCAGTCCTACAATTCGTTTCCACTGAACAGCCCTAGACCCATGACAATGGTTTCATTCATCTAAATGATCTTGAAATTAGCCTTCTGGTAAGTAACTGTCAGCAGGCACCAGCTATGGTTTTATGTTGTTTCAATAGAAAAACAAGCCATTTATCTTCTCAAGTATATAGAAATCAAACGTCCCAATGACAAATCCAACAAAGGCATGCTTTTGTGGGATCCGGCGACTTCCGCCTCCAACTTCCCGATAAGCATAAAACCCAAAATCTTAAATTATCGCCACAACACATCTGGCCACGAGGATGGAAGGTACTTACTGAGCGAAAACCGCGAGGAGGTCGCCCTCCGTGAGATCGAAGGGAATGCCTCCGACGAAAACGTAAGCGGATTCCTTGTATTTAGCATGCCAGGAAGCGTCTTCGGAGACTCCCAATGCAGCTTCCGTGGTATTGATTTTCTGTATGCGTTTCACCAGCGTCAGTGGATTCATGGCGAGATAGTTGCGAGGATGCGGAAAGCCAGACTCGAAACACTAGAAATCGACTAGTGATGATTGACGCAGCTCAATCGCAGATGCAGCTGAAAGGGCATGGCAAGAACTGGAGAGATTGCAGAAAGAAAGTTGCAAGATGCAAATCGAAGAGCAGAGGAATGCCAACGGAATGGAAAGTGGAGGAATTT
>JAYJMB010026285.1:13225-36280 GCA_036873735.1 Pouteria campechiana
ATATTTATTTTTTTATGCCAAATAATTATATATTTTATCTTGCTTGAATTAAGGCTAATGTCACTCATTAAAATATTCATGTCGTCTCCTTTCCATTTTCAAAAAAGTAAAAAATAAAATAAAAAAATCCCTCAACCAAATTCCCTCAGTCTTGGGTTTGGAACTTTGGATGATGGTAAATGCAAGAAGGTATGGAAATTAAAATATAGACAGCGTGTGCAATATAAGAGGTGATGAAGGTGATAAAATAGATGAAGACAAAAGGAACTATGGTTTATTGACGAGAAATATAGGTGGTATCGAAGAAAATGTAAAGTTATCATAAATAGGTTAAGTAGATTAATATCATGTTAATTTATTATTTATATATCTATTGCGTTTACATGGCATTTTACTATATTTAAATGAAATAAAAATAAACAAGTAAATGAAAGCCATGTAATAAAGTATTATAATGATACTTCCTGGATATATACGGGCAACTTTTTAGTTAAAATTGAACTCCTAATTGCGGAATGCAGGGTGTTAAAATTGATTTTATTTTTTTAATAAATAGAAAATTCTTTAGGAAAAAGTTTGATTTGTGGAACCTCTCAAGTTCTCGTATTGCAGTGTTTTAACCAAAATCATGCCAAACACCATGTTTTGTAATTTTTTATTTTAAAATATTAGAAGTTATCTTGATAAAAAGTGGGTCATTTACAAATATACTTGCGACTTTTGGCTTATATTGCAAATATATCCATAACGTTTGTCAATATTTGCAAAAGTACCCACGCTATCCAACTCTGTCAAAACCTCCCAAGCGACTGTTATGCCGTACGTATGATATTTTTTATAATCCTTAAAATACCCCTGTATACAAAATAAAAAGAGAACAGTTGAGGAAGTGGGAGTGTTGGATACTGTGCTTGTCTTTAGGAAGATTAAAGGAAGAAATCACAGGTAAATGTTGTGCATGAAACTCTCATATTTTTTCTCTTTTAGAAACAAAGAAAAATTTTGTTATACCATCACCCTTGGGAAAGTGGAAGATCACCATTTGCCACCTGTGTCCACCCGCAATGCACAAATGGCAAAATCCCAGTGGCATGAATTGAGGCCCACCCATTATACTACGAGTTGCTGTAGTTCTGTGCAAAGATGGCTTTTTCTATTGGTCTGGGAATGGAAGATGATGCATTGTAAGTTAATTTTTCAATGATATCTGACTATCCCATGGCTGCAATGCATTGAAAACTCCATTTATATCTGCAAAATGGTTGATAAACCCTGGATTTAAGGGGGAAAAAAAAAAGAACGATCCACTCTTTTGCATGGTATATTGCTTTACAACAATTAACTATCATACGAGGCATGTGGCATCGTTTACATTGGGTAATAAACTTCTAAGCCATGGAATTTTTTGCTTAACGATATTTTTTTCATACCATGGATGGCATCCAAGTCGAAGCAATTAGTGTTTCCATATGTCTCATGTCGTTGTAGACAAGGCATTTGTTATCTAATATTGTAGAACTCTAAACAAAATCAAAGAATATGGATAGAAGGTTTGTGTTAGCATATGATGACTCGAATTTTGTTTTTGGTTAATTTGAAGATCTTGCGGTTTGACAAGCTTGGATTATTCATGGAGACCGTACATCTGAAAACATGCTGTAAAGATATCATGGATAGCGATACGACGCCAACGACAAGACTTGTATGAACATATTTTTTGGCAATTTTGTGTGTCAACAAATTTTGAGAATTTTTCATAAAATTATTTGAGAAAAATTCATATACACACAAGATTCTTAATGGGACTAGAATTTTTTATAAATATATATTATTTCTGTAGAGAAAATGAGCGTAGTATTATAAAGATTTTTATGTTGTTATAGTTTATCTTTTTCTCTTCTCTTGGTTGTATTCAATTTTTGATATAGTGAAACTTTTTTCCTCTGCTCTTGATTTTTTTCCCCATTCAAGGGATTTTTCACGTAAATTTGTGTATTGTTTAGTGGGTTTGTTAGTTATCGCATTCGCCTAATTCTTCACAGTTTGCATGTAACCAAAATAGTCATATCTGTTTTATTTGGGAATTTCTTACGTTTGGGCATGTTAAATGGGAAATGTTTTCCTAAATTTAAGAAATTGGAACTTAATAGATATTTTTTTTAATGCAGGGCCTGATGAATTGTAGGTTTTTTGCATGGTGTGATCAAGATTTTGAGGAAGAGGGAGACGATGGAAATTTAAAGAAGTACAACCATGGTGCATCTGAACAAGTAAAGTTTTTAACAAGGGAACTAGAATTGACCCAAAAGGAGCTGAAATTTGCTCATAAGGAGATGCCCTCATGAAGAATGAGAAAGAAATTTCATCTGCTTTCAGAGCTCTAGAAAATTGACATGTATGATTAGGGTGTAAGTTTTTAACTTATAGCATAGTTTGCTAAGTTTTAATCGAAGACTTGTTGTTCTAAAATATACTTATGTAGACGAAGATGCCAATTTACTTATACCTCTGCTTTCTTACTATAGTGAATCCATTATTAAGGATCCTTTTCAGGATAATTAGACTGAAAAACTCATCTAGTTGTTAGGAATCACCTACATGACAAATTAATCGTCCAATAGATAATCCAACTAGAAATGCACATATAAAGATACAATACCAACTTTATTTGAGAAATCATAAATTCTAGGAGGCAAAATCATTTTTCATCGCCAAACATCAACGGTTTTTGAAAAATAAACCTACTCTTGGGATGCAAAACCATTTTACGTCCCCAAACATCTACTTTATTTGAAAAATACACCCACTCTAGGGATGCAAAACCATTTCGTGTCCCCAAACATCAACTTTGTTTGAAAAATACACCCACTCTTGGTTTTGCACTTTTGGTTTTGCACCCCCAAACATCAACTTTGTGACGCAAAACCATTTCACGTTACCAAACATCAACTTTGTTCAAAAAATATACCCACTCTTGGGACGCGAAACCATTTTGCGTTCCCAAACATCAACTTTGTTTGAAAAATATACCCACTCTTGGGACGTCAAACCATTTCGCATACTCAAATATCAACTTTATTTGAAAAATATACTCACTTTTGAGACACAAAATTGTTTTGCGTCCCTAAATGTCAATATCTATTTGAAAAACAAGCCCACTCCCCCAAATGTCAATATCTAATTGAAAAATAAACCCACTCCTCCTAAATTGTTTGTAAATTTTACTCACTCCTGGGATGCAAAACTATTTTACATCCCACCCTGCATACCCAATTTGCGCACCCCTCTCGCTTTGAATTTTGCAAGGAAATCATTGGTTGTCAACGAGAATGTGCCATAGCTCACATATTGGTATTCACCTGCGCAATCCCAAATAACTTAAGCAAACTGCCAAAAGAGATTACTAACGACGGATGCGAATGCAAGATGCAGAGGGGTTTTGTTTTTTGACACCGGTGCGAGTGCAACGATGGAAAGCGAGTTGCAGTAACGATGGACAACAAGTTGCTGCAAAGTACAGTGAGGAGCAGTGATTGATAGTGAGTTGCAGTGACAAATTTGTTGCCGTTCAGGTGGATTCGCTGTCAAAAATGGAAGATCAGAGCTGGATTTTTAGGATTTAGGTGGTTTCGAGTAGGAGATGAAAAACTCTCTTCGGTGCTCAAAAAAGGTAGAATGACAATAGCTAATCACGCATCGGTTTGCCCTAAACGGAAGAGCAATTTTGTCCTTCCAACAAAAATCATAATTGTTTGGGAGGGTTTTGACAGAGTTAGACGGCGTAAGTGCATTTGCAAATATTGACAAAAGTTGTGGGTATATTTGTTATTTTGCAAACTTCGTAAATATGTCATAAAAAGCCTATACAGGTACAATGTCCAAAAAATTATTTCAACTGATTTTTTAAATTTGTATTTATTATGGCTTACCTTAGTAAAGTGATTAATGATGCTTCCAGGGTTCTGTTGATCGAATTCTTTTTTCGGCTTTATTCCCTGTGTATTAGACCTCTAGGGAACGACGAGGAAAATAATAAATAAAAAAGAAAAGAAAATAAATAATTTATATTCATTCATGGTACTGTCTATTCATTTCGTCCCTCTAATTTTAAATTTTATAATTAAATTTGCATTAAATGTGCAAAACCTTCCTCGCGTTATCAACTGCCATAAAATGAAGGTTGAATTGAATACCCCTAACAACTAATTATCTCAGCCACTAACCTTTCGCACCAGTTTGGGAGTCAGAAACATTTTGTGTACAGCGCTTTATAAGGTAGGCCACCCCCGGATGCAATCCGTTTCGTATAATGCAGTGAATCCAGACGTCTATCAATCAGGTGGGCGTCCTAAATCACGGGTTCTGACTCTCAAAAAGCCATTCCGAAGGGGAAGGAGGCTGCCGTTGTGCAAGCTAGATACATCACAATTCATAGTACAACAGAGAGTCCACTCGAAATTTGGGTAATGTTTATTTTGTTACAGGCCTGTTCTCCTCCTCCCATAGAGGAATGAACCAGGCCTGACAAAGGCAGATTCTGGTGCCTCACTGGGCGACATCGACTGTCCTAGCCCCACATGCGAGGCTGACAACGGATAATCATTCCTCATTGGGTTGTCGTGGGGATCTGAATAGTCTTGCACTTCTTCAATGATCTCTAAGCCCCACACGCTGGCCATCCATAAGAGGGCCAAACATCGACTTCCGCCTAAAGATATATTAAGACTGTAGAATTGGAAGTGACTGATAGACGGCCTGGATTCCCCTTTTTAAGTCAACAGTATTTTAGTGGAATTTTTATGTGGGGCCCACTTGACAGAGTGCTCTGTAGACTCATTCTAGCTCCAAAACCAACACGAATGACGCAATGGCTGAAAGAACGGGCCCAGTTTGCAATTGAACGTTTTTTTTTTTTTTTTTCTGCTTCTTCTTCTCTCCTAACTGTTACTTAATGACAGGAACGGTTTTTGAAAGATATTGTAAATGTCAATGGCATAGATGGAAGAACAAGACACAACAAAAAGGAATTTTCTATTCTTTTTCATTGTTTTCAAATGGGACCTTTCTTTACTTAAAAGATATTAGCCGTTTTTAATTAATCATAGATTTTCCGGCTGCCAAAAGTATTTTTACATCATTCTTCTCATTTTTTTCTACAAAGGAATTATTTTATTATCTTTATTTACGATTGTTTTGCCGTCGCATTTCTGCTTCAAGATTTCTACATGTGTTCAAAACGTACTCTAACAGTGTTAGGCTTTGCTTTTGAAAACCCAAATATGTCCGTTGCCCCCTTTTTTTAGTATTTGGCTAAATATTCTGCACTACTTTTTCCCACCGCTGAAAAACAACATTTCAAGAAAAGTAATAAAATTTTTCCAGCTTCTCCATAGGCTTATTGCGTTTACAAATTTTAAGGCAATATTACCCTTCTTCCACTCATTTAAAAAATAAAATCATAAATATATAAAATCATATTACGATGCGGTGCAAATATTATCATCTTAAATTTCAGTATGTACCTTAAATTCTATAATTTTTTTTTACCATTTCTATATATATATATAATTTTATCTTAAATATATATTAATATTAAAAATCTTAAATAATTTTCTTCTCCTAAGCTAACGATGTATATTGAAAATAATTTTATTATAAGTACTTATTTTAAATCTTAAAATTTTATTCTGCATATTATATTAATTTTTATAAAATTTTTTTATGAAATATAATTATTTTATTATTAAAAAAATTCAATAAATTATGATATTTAAAATATCTAAATATCTTTTACTTGAAAAGGAAGTTTGATGCAAGTAGAATTGCTCAAACCAATGGATTTCATTATAATTTTTTGTAAAATAAAAATTATTTATGAAAATATTAATAATATATTAAATCAAAATTTATAAAAAGAGTGCTAAGATTTTATGTAAACACTTTGAAACAACTATTAAATAAATAATATTTATATTTTTTTAAAATTATTTTTCAAGATTTAGTTATTTATATAATTTTTTTGAAAATAACTAGTAATGAAGTTAAAATATAATTCTTTTATCCTTTTTGTTTATTTTATAATACAATTACTTTCATAATATTATAGTCAAATAAAAATGTAATATCAAAAGTATATTTAAAAAATATCTTTAATGTCTTATTTTAAGTACTTTTTATTAAAGTTATATTCCATTAGTATTTTTTCAAAATCACTTGAATTCCGCAGCAGGCCAAACGGAGCCTTAGCTCAATTTTATGTATATAGCTCGAAGAAAGATATAACTTATCGATTGCCCTTTTCGTGGATGCTTGGAGCATGGGAGTTGCAGCTGATGGGGGCGTGGGTCCGACGGAAAGTGGACAGTCCGGATCCCTGAACCTGCGGCGGCTGCAAAAGTGAGACAAAGCACTTGTACGGCAAGAGGCTGCCAACCCAATTACAGACAAGCCACGGGGCGCGTCTGCTTTTTCTCTTCAAAATGCTTTTTGGAATCTACAACGGTCGACATATCCTGGTCGAGGAAGAGCATCAGCATGAGCATACCTGGCCTCTCCGCGGATAGAGGAGTTTTTGTAAAATAGATTTTACAATCATTACAAAATTGATTGAATGTGATTTTATCAAGTTTTAACTCACATTGAACCCGTTTTATATTTGAAATTGTCCTGCAGACTTGAACGATAGGTTCATTTACAATGTTATTAAACTTACGGTGTTTATTTTGCAAATATTTAAACAGTATGGTGCAATTGATAATTTGACCATATTATAAGATGTATTCTGCAAAAACCCCGATGAAATGTCTCCATCGGGGTTTTATAAACTATAAAGCTGCCTGGCGCGAAGCACTTCACATGCAGCGAGTCGGGCGCATTCACGAGATGAGGAGCCCTCGCAGCCGCAGGATGTAGCGGGATGCATCTTCCTTTTTCAGGAAGCGATGGAGTGTGCCCCGGCACGTCGCGGGGCCCACCCAACTGAGAATGGCCGAAAGGACGCTCCTCCCTCGCTTTTCTTTCAATACAAAACAAGCTCTCTGCCGCCCCACTCTTCCCCGCCTTTCCCTTTCTCTCCTCCTCTTCTCTCTCCTCTCCTAACTTTCTTGAAAATCTAAGAGCGCAGTCATGAGCTCATGACTATCTGTCCGGGACCTCTCTCTCCTCTCTCCGCTTTCCCACCTCTGTATTTGCTTCCATCATCAGTCAACGTTCGGAATTGGCGGATTATTGAAGGAGAAAGGTACTCATTTGTCGAATTTTCATTTTCATTACAACTTTTCTTCTTCTTCTTTTAGCTTTTCTCAGATTTGGAGTAGTAAAATTTCTTTCTTTTTTCTTTCGAATTGAGATACTCTTTTTACAAAAAAAGTTTCGGAGAGATGGTATGGCCTTCAGTTTCAGAAGAATCTGTATATCTTGATTATCTTTCTGTCTACGTTTTGTTTCTGAATCTCTCTTACATCAGCTAATGTCACATCTGCTGAGGCTCTTGTCTGTGCATAGTGTAAACTTTAGCTGTGTTAGATCTTACTTATATGAACCAGAGAAAGGAAGAGTATAGTGTGAGTGGTGCTTGAACCTATGCTTCATCTTATGCTACAAGGAACCACACGACTAGGTTGCGCACTTCAGGACTATTTTCATCTCAAGTTAGTGCACTGGTTTCTTCAGTAGGAAAACCACATGATTGACTGTTCGCCTGATCAAATGAACATATGTTGCACTGGTTTCTTCAGTAGGAAAACCACATGATCGACTGTTCGCCTGATCAAATGAACAAATGTTTATTTTGCAGATTGTAATGCACAGGGGCCCAAATGCTCCAAAGATGAAATCTGATTTGTGGATTTAGTTTGTGAGCCAACGTCAACTTTTTATGGCAAATACCATTTGACTAAGAAATATATGTTGGCAATATAAAGGGGAAAAACTATCGAAACTTCCAAATTCCTTGGATGTGGTTCCTGTAAAGTATCTATAGTTACCAGTGTTTAAACTAAAATTTAAAATTTATTCAATGTACTATTAGTGGATTTGATTAGAAAATTTAAAAATGCGGATGCCATATACTGAATTCTATCACTAGGATTCTACCTTCAAATGTGGCCTATTTTGAAATGCCAACATCTATGATTTTTATCATCCTTAAATAGAAGTTTATATATTTTTTAAATTAAATTAATGGGTCAGGTTTCACCTTTTGGGGCTTTTGTGCCCCAAGCATGTTATGATCTGTGGGGTCAGCATGTGGCTGGAGGCCATCTTGACTAGGTAATCTTATAAAGTGGGCTAGAGGATGTTGAAGAAGACATAAAAGAGAATAGGATAGGGGAAAATTTGGATGATATGATGCTGCCAATGGTCACTGGGGTAGGATATATTTGTAGAGCATAAGCACCCCTTAAATTCACCTTTTTGAAGGAGATTCGGGGTTGCTGTTGACTTGACTTACTGAAACAAAGGATGCATTTGTTGATTTGAAGGGGAAGGGAACCAGGTTAAGGATTCATTTGTTGGGTTTAAGAAGGGAAAAGAGATGGGAACCAAGTGAAGGATTCGTTGATTGGGTTTAAGGTGAGGGCAATTGAGTCAAGGTATGTGTTTGTTGGGTTTAGGGAGGGCAATTGAGTCAAGGTCTGCGTTTGCTGGGTTCGGGATAAGGGAATTGAGTCAATGTATTTGTTTGTCGGTAAGAAGAAGGGAAACTGGATGATAAAATGATTTAAAGCTCCAAGTAACTATTTGAGTACACTATATTATAAACCTCACCCAAACACCCCTTTAATGCACCTTTCATAAGGGTTTAAGGAGAGAGCTGCTATTAAAATCCTTCACACATATGCACCACATATACCACGGCTGTTTATTGGCGAGGCATAGTGCAATGCAGTGTGTTTCTGTGCTCAGGAGTCTGGCAGTGGTGTTTGGCGTACGTCTCCCAACCTTCCCAAGAGCAAGGGGTCTTCAAGATGTGGGGACTTTTAGCATGTTAAATTTTTAATCCTCCTTCTTCATCCTTCCTTTCTGTAGTTGCGGTTTGTTTAAAGCACATACCCAACACACAAATGTCTCATGGACATATAAATGCCATGCATGCATCAACTGCTTGGATTTGTTCTTTAATTGATGAAACTATTGTGCTTGCTTGCAATTTCATACTTTTTAGCATGCGTAGTATTTTTGCGTATGTGTAGTTATAAATATTGATGTGGAAATATGTGATCTGAGACTCAAATTAGTGAGTCCAATGTGTGAGGGTCAATCATCTAGTCAATGGCAGCTGAGCCATGCAATCTTATTCCTTAGTGCCTGGAAGCAGAAAACCTAGAAGTAGTAACTATGGTTTTGGGTGGAAGGCAACAGTCTATATATACAGGACATTCAAAGATGAAACTTGCCTGAGTGTTGGGCTAGGCAAAAAGGTAGTTCATTTGGGTGAACATCTCGAGAGAAGCCATGCATGGTCATATAAAGAAAGTGCACTCCGTAAGCAACAAAATGATAACATCATCTCTTTGTAGTGAGACTTTGTATTTCAGTTAGTGGATGATGGAGTGAATCTAAGTGAAAGTTTGTCATGTGATGCTCCATAGTAGATCATAAAGGAGCAGGTGCTGTGGCCTAAAGTGTTGCAACTAATCAATGGTTAATACCTATGCACTTTGAAAAGCCAACAATGATGATATCCTTTATCTATAAGATTTTTCCATGTTCTGTTACCCATTGATTGGCTACTATATCCTTAGCTATAGTGTTTGCTGCACATGATTCTTGTCTCATTGTCAGAAGGGAAGAAGAATAATTAAATTTGAGTATTTAACAGTAATGCACTATGAAAACGAGAAAAGCTGATCACATTTATTCCATCATTAGGGGCGGCATTTTGTTCATTTTAATATAGCATGATTTTCCATTTGTATCATTTTCCATATACTCACAAAAAATTCTAATGCTATTTTGGTGATTAAGCACAGCCTTTGATAAAACAGACCCTTGGATCATTTGGTTATTAAGCATTCTTGGAGTTGTTTTTTCCTTCGGTAATTTGGTATCAGTAGAAAACAACAGTAGAATGCCTTCTGTTGTCTAACAGACAAGCCCCAGATTTAAAAGGCTTCAACCAACACGAGTATACTCCCAAGTTAGTGAAGTTTGTTGACAGTCTGCTTATTTTCGTTTAGATTTAGGTGGCCAAAGCTCCTCTTGAACAGCATCCAAGTCCATGATTTGCATGGAAGTTCCATCATGCATGGAGCCAGTTGATGTAATCTCTTTGGGACTTGGGATGCATATTTGATCTATTAACTTGATCACACGTTTGTTTTTTCTTTTTTAAATTTTCTATTGCACATGAGAATAAAGTTCCATTAAGAAGACCATGTCCAAAAGCAATACTGCAAACCTATTTATGCCATTAAAACCTCGCCAGAATTGCATATTTCCATGGTCCCTCTTGGTCAAAATTCAAGCGGTTGGCCTTCTGAACAATGTATTGTGAAACAGCCACAAGTGCTTAGAAGGCCTTTACAAGTTATCAATGATGCCACAATGCCAAAACCCATAAGTTGACAGAGTAAAAGAATCTCTCTTACACCATCTGTCTCAAATTCATTCAGAGAAAGATGGCATGTTTGGAATCTGGTTCCAAAATGTGCAATGAAATATTTGAAATCTATATTCCAAGTTCATCTACTTAATTGTTCTTAATTATCTAATACTCAAACATTTGTCTTATGATGACAATGTCTGCCAGTCTCTTGTCTGAAAGTGGGTTACTTATTTTGCATTTGCATATCAGGCACCAGTAAAGCTGTATGGCAGTGAAGAGGACACATGCTCCTGGCTGGTACCAGTAACAAGTTTATAATGTCTGGGTTGTGGACAGGATAATTCTATCCCAACACGAGAGAACCAGGTCTTGTAGAAAGCCATGTCACAGTTTAGTAAGGATGTGGATCCAGTGTTCCAAGCTGCCGGAGTGAAGGTGTATCCTTTCCAGATTTTTTTCTCTTGGTCAACAACTTGTTCTGTTCTTTTACAGTCATGACATAAACTTAGTACTAGTTGCAATCAGAAGTAAATATCCCATGCCCTTGTGTCTTTTGCAGGCACATGATCTCTCAAAAGCTTAAAATTCTCAAGAAAATAACATCGCAAAGTACATTGGCACACAGAGGAATAGAACATCAAATTTGCATGAAAGCAGTTGGCTTACAGTTTTTTCATTTTTGTTTGTTAAGATTCAAGAATGATAATTTGTTAATTGTCGTGGTTTTGTAGCATGTTGCAAATTCTATTCCTTCTTTTCCTGCATTTATTATTTCTTGTCTTTTTTTTTCCTTTTTTCTTCTTAAATTGTGATATTACCACATTGAACTGTTTTAGGGGAAGGGTTTGATGACCAAGTAATAATGGATCATTTCCTTGTTTTATGACCGTAGCACTTCTGGACATGAAAATGGCAGGTCACCACCATGAAGATCATTCTTCTTGAGTGCTTCCTTAACTTCAGGCTGACTCCCTCACAACACTTGCATTCTCTGTAAAGATTGTTGATTCTCCGTTGATCTCAAAGTGTTGCCTGTACAATTAGCTTTTCTGTTGTCTTTTACTGTAGGGCCTCCCATTCATTTAATAAATACCCTTGACGATTATCTTATTTAAGTCTTTGCTGAAATAAAAGATTCCTCATTCGGGCTAAGCAGAAACTAGCACTATTTCCAGAAGTTATTCTGTTACTCTGTCAAACAACTACCATCAATTAAATACACACAATTGATTTCATCATAATTAGCAACTTCCCATTTTATGCTCAGAAACTTGTATATTTAGCGTGTTCATTCTTAGTGTGTTGGCACACAAGTTCTATGTGTACAAAGTTATCAGTCTAACTAGGAGGTAAATGTGGGACAGTGGGAGAAGCATCTCTGATGAGATTGTTAATAAGAATATCTGTTTTTCGTCCCTGGCATCTCATCTTTGTGCCTGTTTTAAATTCTCTGCCATACATTCTCTGTTACTTGATCCTACATTCATAAAGACATGCACATCCATACTACCCAAATTCTTGGACACACTTCAGTGGAAAATATATGAAAAGTCTAAAATATTAGAACATTAAAACAACACATATCTCTGCCATACATTCTCTGTCACTTGATCCTAAATTCATAAAGACATGCACATCCATACTTTCCAAATTCTTGGACACACTTCAGTGGAAAATATATGTGAAGTCTAAAATCTTAAAACAACACATATCAAGTAGTCCTAACTCCTAATTGTCCAATTTATAGGTAAATAACAAGTGATCTGAGTTTAATTTTTAGGTATTACAGCTATTATTATTTTAGCAACTTGGAGGTTCTTTAACTACCATGCAGCTATGCCATGTTTGATTGCAGAGCCAAGACCATTTGTAAGGATTCTGGAAATACCATGGATTAATTTCATTTAGTATTCACTATGATTGCTATAATATATACTTTCACTGAGTCACAAATTTTATATTTTTCTGCATATGTAAGAATGGACAATACCAATTTTTTTTTTATGTTAAGCCGCATGGCCATACCTACACCATGTCTGGGGTGGTCATGCATATAATTCCTTACCTCTTGTCAATATTTTTGTTTTCCATCTTTTTCTTTTCGGTCTACTTGCCATCCTTAGCTATTCTTTTGACTACAGAGGACTGGAGATCTGGTGTTTAGAGAACCTTCGATTGGTTCCAGTCCCCAAGTCATCACATGGCAAGTTTTATACTGGAAGTTCATATGTACTCTTGAATGTAAGTCATTTCCTGTTTTGGCTTCTGGAAAGTTCATGCATATCAAATTGTCACAAGTTCATATGATAACCTTTTTTTTTTTTTTGGGTACCATCTAAGCAAAGTTGATTTGGAATAAAGTGAAAAATTAATAAACAAATTATGTTATAGGTTTCTTTTCAACTTCAATTTGTGTATTTTGGTAATGTTTTTAAACTCTTATGATTCTTATTTACCACTGAGGCAGACAGTTCTCCTTAAAAGTGGGCTTTTGCAGCATGATATACATTATTGGTTGGGAAAGGATGCAAAAGAGGTAATAGTTTCTCACTTTCTCTTAACATTTTTTTTTACTGTGGTTACAACCTTGACACTTGGGGGTTACAAATCAACACCTTTCTCTTAACATTTTTAATCTACTTTTGTTTTGAAGTTTACACATTGTTAGATGTCACTTATTGGCAGGTTGACTCAGCAATCGTCTCTGATAAAGCAGTTGAGTTAGATGCAGCATTGGGTTCTCATGCTGTCCAATATAGGGAAGTACAAGGTTATGAAACTGAGAGGTTCTTGTCATACTTCAAGCCTTGTATCATACCTGTTGAAGGAGTTTACTCTTCAGACGTGGTGGGTTTGGATGGTGAAACATACAAAGTTTGCTTGTTAACATGCAAGGGAGACCATGTTGTCTATGTTAAAGAAGTAAGCCTTATATGCTGCAGATTCTGGAATTTCATTCATACAGCTTATTTGTTCTCGAAATTTTATTTGTTAAAATGTGCCAGCTTCTTGTTCTCCCAGAAGCCTGCTTGATTCTATGCTCCTGATCTCTCTGTTTGTCGTTGCGGCAAACACATTGTTGTAAGAATGTACCAAATACAAGAAACATGTATATTCTTTCCACACTCTTATATGTCAACTTAGTTGAAAGCTTAGCACTCACATGTGTCTATGGATGTACACACAAGTAGCTTTTTTCATTTTCTGTTTTTCACTTGCCATGTGTTGAGTACTGCTTTGTTTGTCTCATCCACCAAAATTGCTATTTACTGTTGTCAACGTCTCTGTCCAGGTGCCTTTCTCTCGGTCCTCTTTAAACCACAATGAAGTGTTTATACTTGACACACAGTCAAAAATTTATCTCTTTAGTGGGTGCAATTCCAGTGTGCAAGAAAGAGCAAAAGCTTTGGAGGTTGTTCAGTATATCAGAGACAATAAGCATGGCGGGAGGTGTGAAGTGGCTGCTATAGGTATGAAAAGTTTATTTATTCTTAGGTAAAGTAGCTTCTGCAAATGCTAACTGTTTCATCAGTATAGAGGATGGGAAGTTTGTTGGTGATTCTGATGTCGGGGAGTTTTGGAGCTTATTTGGTGGCTATGCTCCCATCACCAGGGATTCACCTTGTGCAGTCAAGGATGAACTCGTAGTTCCATCTGTAAAGCTATTCTGGTGAGCTTTGCTGGAATTTCAACTACATGATTGTCTGTTGAGTTTGCCTGTCGTGGTTTATTCTCTATTCTATTTTTCATTTTGGGGTTTCAAAAACCACTTAATGTTGTCTTCCACACAGAATAGTGCATGAATTTTCTTATCTTTCTCTATAGGATGAATAAAGGAAAAGCATGCTTGATTGAGGAAACCTCACTGAAGAAGGAAATGCTGAGCACAGAAAGATGCTATATGCTAGACTGTGATATTGAGATTTTTGTTTGGATGGGAAGAAACACCTTAATTACTGAGCGGAAGACATCTATCTCAGCGATAGAGGTGGGACATTGGCCTGTTTATTTAAAAGTTCTTGCTGTTTCATGTGGGCTGATGGTTGATGCTTGTTTCCTTCCACCTGTGTGCATTCATTGTAGTATTTCTGCATATGCATGGATATTCCAAATTCTGAAGCATATGAAGATGTTGAAGGAAGATGTGATGAACTAGATTTAATGATATGAGAACCTTTATCAATATTGGGCTTGCTTTATAGAGACAGGTCTAGATGGAAACTTGTAACCCTTGCAGACATAACAGAGGTGAAGGCCTGTATTTTTATTTTTTGCATGGAATTTTTTTTCAGCCATAGATTTTTGACAATTATGTATTGGCCAATATGTTTTCATTCATAGTAGACAATTCATGTAGGTTTTTGTAAGAATGATATGTTGACCAAGCCCATTATGTTAGCTTTGACAGATTTTAAATGCAGTAATTAGTAACTTTGAAAGATTATAATTCTTCTGTGGAAAAGATATCAGGCCAATGACATTTTCCTGAGGTGGAACATAAAAAATGAGCTACTGTCAAAGGCCCATCTCTCCTGTGAATCCATCAAAGGAGCTACCGTCACAGTCACATAAGCCCATCTTTGTTGTCCACCAAAATATCTTCATCTGAAAGTCATTTGTCAAATTTGCTGCTAATGTTTTGGATGGTCAAAATATTTAGATGGTCTGTGACAGACTTTGCTCAAGGAAATCAAATCCACTTCGTTACCAAGTGTTTTGGAAATCCAAATTAGTACCGGGCTCTAGGGAGCTGCAGTTCAATTTGCCACCCAAGAATTCATGGCTGAAGAGATATTTAAAATTATGGAGAATGTTACCCAAGTATGCAACAGCAACGTGGGTGTGAGCATAAACAAGTGAGGTGAGGACACGATATCTGCCCAACAAAATGGCCCGTTCTTCCTTCTCTTCTGGTCTATCCATCTTTGATTTTTCCGATTTTGCTCGTCATTATGCACTGCAATTAGAGACCCAGGCCTGTGGAAATTTTGTCACATAAATACACTGCTCAATGGAATGGTATTCTACAGCATCTTCATCTGCTCAGTGACTTCTTCAAGGCGATTGCAGATTATAAAGATAGGCAGAAGCTCACTGATGGGCCTTTCAATGAAATTCTAGATCTGGTCAGTTAAACTTGCACGAGTCATTTTGCAAATTAGTCAATCTAAGCCGCCTATGGAGCAATGTCTGATTTGGATGGACAGTGCCTCTGAAAATCGTAGTTATTGGAGGAATGTATCTGTTAATTTCCTTGTTCTTTCCTCAAGTGAATGCCCTGCATTAGACTTTGAGTGCTTTGCTCAAGTGAAATCTAGTATCGTAATTCAAGGATGTGGGTTGAGGCAGAACATAGATTTGACTTTGTATGGTGATGCCTAAAATAAAAAAGAATTGTCAAGCATTTAGCCATGCTGGATATCTGGCAAGGTTGCTGAGGTTCAGTGAGACATGAAATGCCATGGTATTAAATGGAGAGGTAGTTTGTAGTGGGTTTTGGCCCAGCCAGGGACTTACCACAAATCAGATAGAAAGGAACCTCGAGAAGCAGAAGCCCATCTCAGTCAGCAACAAAATTCTTCAACAGTTGTTTTGGATGAGTTATAATGGTTTTTAAACAGAGCATAACAGTGTTGACTATTATATAAAATTTTCATAAACTTGCATAGTCATATGCTATAGATAAAACTATGTTGGCTGATATGTAATTGTCTGATGAAGCTGTTGGCCAATGTAAAAATTACCCATTTTTTGTATTTGCACATGTTAATGCATTTGCAACAGTAGCTGGCAATTGTGTGCATACACATGTTACAATCTGCATTATTTCTTAGTGCATGTCTTAGCGCTTTGGAGTTTGGACTGCAGGCAATTTTATGACTCATTTCCACTTTTGGCATCTGCCATCGCAGTGCAGATGAATGTGTTTTTGTTCATGCCTCTACATGGATTTGTTAAGAGAAGTGTTCTTTTTACCCGCTCACTACTTTTCAGGATCTTGTGGCATCTCAAGGCAGGTCAAAATGCACTCATATAACTTTGTTGACTGAAGGATCAGAAACTTCCATGTTCAAGTCCTATTTTGACAGCTGGCCTCAAAGCACACCTTCAAACCTGTATGAAGAAGGCCGAGGGAAAGTTGCAGGTATATCATCTGATGCAAGTAATAAAATCTTGAATGAAGTGCTTGTATTCCTTTGGGTGATGGATTCATGATGTCTATTGATCTCCATATTTTACAGCCATCTTTAAGCATCAGGGTTATGATGTGAAGGAACTTCCAGAAGAAGATTGCCAACCATTTATAGATTGCAGTGGCATTCTGAAAGTAACTTCCTTTTCTGAAAAATTTGTACAACCTACAGTTCTACATATGAATTTATGATAATGGATATATTATTTGGCATGTCCATACTCTGATTCTTAAATGCTTTAGGTTTGGCGAGTGGATTGTCATGATGTTTCTCTCATTCCAGTGGCTGAACAGAGTAAGCTTTTCAGTGGAGACTGCTTTGTTGTGCAGTACATTTATCCTGGTGATGGGAGAGATGAGTGTCTTTTTTATGCATGGCTTGGATGCAACAGCACTAAGGTAATGCATCCAGCACAAACAAGAGCATTTTTTCCCTTGCTCAGTGGTCTGCAGGAGTGGTGTCATAGAACCATTTGAATGCTGATTTTCTTCTACAAGGAATGCATATTACCTTGTTGAAGGTCCCCGAGAGGTAGAATATATAAGGCATATTTTCTCTTCCTTCTATAAAAATAAAGAAATCCCAAGCATAGAGGATCAGAATATGAACAAGCATTCAAATACTCATTACCTGAATGAGTATAGTTGAGGGGAAGAATATGTGAACCATATATTCTCTTCCAAAATATAGGATTAGAATTTGAACTGGCATTAATGCACAAAAAAATTAGTATAACTAAACATGCAAATGCTTTTTAAAGTTTTGCATGTCTGTACTTGACTAAACATGTAGACACTGAGGTTCTTGATGATTCACATAAGAATCCATAAGGGGAAAAATGCTTCCAAAAAAATAAAATATATCACATCAAGGGAAAATTTTGTGAAGAAAAAGGCATTCACTGTGGTCATCTTCATGAATCTTATTTAACCATTGTAGCCTATGCTAAACTTGATGTCGGATAAATAATTCATATTTGAAACTGTTGCAATGATAGCAATCCAGCTCTTAAACCCTTTATTTATGGCTTCTGCTTTTGAGTTATGTTTGATGTTCCAGTCTTCAATCCTATATTTTATGACTTCTGCTCTTGAATTTTGTTTGATGTCCTCTTTTTCTTGTATGTTTTGTGTTTTTTATTACAGGAAGATAGAGCTGATGCAATCTCGTTGATGAGCACCATGGCTGAATCAGCCAAAGGCCATCCAGTTCTGGTTTGTATCCTATATTGGCGCTGCTTCCTTCTTTTTTCTAATTTTTATTATTTGCACTAACTGGAACTTTCTTCAGTTATCATCATCCAGCATTCTGACATCACACTCCTAATTCTTTGCATATTCCTTTTTTCTAGGCTCAGGTTTTTGAGGGTAAGGAACCGCTTCAGTTTTTTTCTATTTTCCAGACATTGATTGTTTTCAAGGTGACTGTTATTGACATCTTTCACTAGATATGTTATTTTGCTATGTGTTTTAGGCTAACAGAATATAAAATAACATCTGGGCTTATCTCAATTCTTGGTATGTTGCATTTGATGCAGGGTGGGATGAGTTCCAGTTACAAGAGCTTCATATCAGAAAATGGAACACCTGATGAAACTTATGATGAAGATAAGACAGCTCTATTTCGTATTCAAGGATCAGGTCCCGAAAACATGCAAGCCATCCAAGTTGATCTTGTAAGCCGAGATTTATCTAAAATGAGATGATAATGATTTGATTTTGGAAACACAAGGTGTAAATCATTCAAAATAAAGTTTGCATAAAACTTAATCTGCAGCAATGTGTCTTAGGTAACAGTTTCCTTTAATTAGAGATTTATTACATATTATTATGAAATAATATGTCATAATCTGTACTAGATAAGGATAGATGCATGGTTAGAAAAGATCTTGCAATTGCATGTTAGAAATCCTCTTGATTGACCATTCAAAGGAAATTATGGGAGGAAGTTTGTAACCTTTTGCACAATTTACGTTGAGGTCATGTTTGTCACTTTATTTCTGATCAAAATTAGTGGTTAAAGAAGAAAAATTATGTTTTTTCTATTGAATGCAACTTTAGCAACACCCAGACAGGAAATAAGGAGGCTGTCAGGATTGTTGATCAAGATGTAATTTGAAAGACTGTTTCTAAATCCTTTATTGAAAATCCATAAGAGTAGGAAGGTAAGCTAGTGTCCGTAGAACTCTAGCTAGGCAGAAGAAGTGTGCCTTCAGAGTGTTTTATGCAGTTATTGGTGACAATAAATTTAGAGGGGAAGATTCTGCATATTAGCAATCAGAACTGTGCATTGGGGAATGGAATGCTGATAGGTCAAGGTCAATCTTTATAACATGAGCATAGTTGCCATAAGTTTACCGAAATAGATAAGCAGCATACAAGGAGTGATTGAATTGGAAATAAAAGAATTGAAGGGAACATAGGAGCAAGAAGTACCAATAGGTGCTTCAAGGAAGCAAGATAGATGACTCATGTATCAACAATCAGTAGTCCAAGAAAAAAAAAATTTAGCAGTAAGTTCATGTTTAAGGCTTCAAAGGGATATGGTTGATGGTAGAGCAGTGGAATGGGATCCGTACAACTAAGCCCAGTTAGTTAGCTGGGGGATCATGGTGAGAATGATTATGACAGCAGTTCCAATGTTTGTTTTATCTTGCTTAAGATGAATTTGGAGGATTGAATTATTGAATAGCCTCAAACAGCTTAAAATTCTTTGATTGCTGGACAGGTCAAATTTGCATTTGTTACATCCACAGTCATCAGATGATTTATGATTCAAAATTTTCTGAAATCCTGGCAAAAGTTTTTGAAAGCGAATATCTTTTTTTCTATTCATTAACTCTACCCTGAATTTGTTATGATGTTTTTTTTTTTTTGGATTTATTTCCTTTATCATAATTAATGCAAATATGAAATTATCTTACATTTTAATGTGGTATAAGAATAAGTAACAATGCATTTGTCAATGTCAACTATCGATGAGAGGTTTACTTGCCTATCTGTTTTTCACTTTCCATCACAAATCACCTGCAATTTTGACATGTTTGACTGACTTCCGATGTCACTGTGCTAGTGAATTCCAATAATAGTACACTGAAGTCAATTCTATCTGCAATATTCAGGTCTCTGGTTCACTCAATTCTTCATATTGTTACATCTTGAAATCTGGAGCGTCTATATTCACCTGGTCCGGGAATCTTTCTTCTCCAAGGGATCACAATCTTCTTGATAGGATACTTGACCAAATATATGTACGTAGCCATCTCATGCAGATTTTAATGCTCTGTTTTTAAGTTTTTTTTTTCTTTTTTTTCAATGACACAAGGAACTGAACTGTGATGCTCCTTCTGGTTGCTAGTACAAGAATTGTCTCATCAAGTCTTTTTTTATTAAACTTATTTGCCTGCCTGATCATTGTTGGTAATTTCTGTCACAACCACTGTGTCAGGCATTTCTCTAGCTTCTCTGACACAGAAGAACAAAAACAAAAAATAAACAGAAACAAACAGAAAAACATTTGATTCACCATATCTATGGGGACAAGTAGTGGTGACATGATAAGAATATGGATAAATGTGTTGGCTTGGCTATTCCATAGCCTGGAATCTGTAGAAAATATGAATGGTCTTTACATGTCTGTCACTCTGTCTATCATGAGAGGAATTAAATGAAGGTGTCACTTGATACGACGGAGAGGCTCTTCACCTGTCCTTGATGGCACAGGTTTCAAGTCACGGAAACCTCCTCTCTAGAAAATGGAAGGCTGTGTACATCTCACCCTCCCCAAACCTCTCATTAGCAGGAGCCTTGTGTATTGGGTAGGGGCATAAAATACAGAAAGTTTGATGCGGTGTGATCCTAAAATGTTTGTGCACATTCCCACACATTCCTTGACCTCTGAAAGAATGTTTCATAAATTACTTTACAGAAGCAATCTATGTAAGAAGGTCCAAGGGATTGGTTGAAACATGTTACAACTGACAGTCTGGCGTATAAACTTCAACAGTGTGCAGTATGTATGTCATTAGGCAATTATCATTAATTCCTACATTTGCACTATCATGTCTTAAAGATGCTGGTTATCCCAACTAATTGATGATTAACACATTTTTGTCTCTAATAATGGCCATGGATCTCCCTAACCTGGAATCAAAACTAATTTACCATTCAGTAGTCAACCTAGCTGCCTTCTTAGTTTTGAAGAAAAGGGCAATTTTGGAAATTGATATAAAAGCCGATATTTTTATCGATCTTAATTCACTTCTCATTGTTGCAATTGTATTAATTTCTGTTGATTTTGCCAACAGCTGGGACAACAAACTATATCAGTAAGGGAAGGGAGTGAACCTGATGTCTTCTGGGGGACAATTGGTGGGAGGGCGGAATATCCAAGGGAAAAAGTGTGCAAAGAACATGAAGAAGATCTGCATCTCTTTACTTGCACATATACTGAAGGTGGGCATTGCATCTTCTATTTTATAGTTTCTTATCCTCATAAGATAATACTGTTCTTCCTTATTTGGAGTTGTCCCAGCTATAAATGGCTAACAAATGCTTCTGGTTCGTTTGCTCGTTGATCATGTTCTCATATTTTCAGGTGATTTCAAGGTAGTTCTCGTATACTTGATGCATAATTTCTTTTCACTTTTATGACCATACATTCATATTTTAGCAATAATTGATTGAGCAATGTATCTATTTGTGCTTTTATATGTTAGCATGCATGCTTCTTTTTTAGCTTTTCTCAAACTAGGACAAACTATGGATAAAAATCTGCTGCATATCTTGAACCTTATCAAGATGAATAATCATATCTGGGGTCTAGGCCCTTTGTCAAAGCCATTTAGTTATTCTGCCAGAATAACCCTCCACAATAGGAGGACCTGTGAGATTGGAATGAGTAATGAGTTAATAAGGGAATGAGGTTACTTAAGTTTTCACTCTGGATTTCTAGTTGGCATATCAAAGATGACAGATTTTAGGTAAGATACAGGTATCAAATCTTCAGAAGATGGTACAAGGGAAATATGTTTACTAGTTCTTGAGAAAAGTGTAATGTAGTAAATGTCTTCTTTTGAAGTAAACCACTGTTGATGTATTAGCTTCAAAATGATTTGCTACTATATGCATCTCAAATCCTTAAAAATCAGTGTAATAATTTTTATTGTTTTATACACAGGAAATGCATGCACAAAAATAAACATTGCACTGGAATCCCCTTCTTTGTCTCATAATTGTCCCTTTGACTATTTTGTCCTTTATTCGTCAATGGCATCCCTTTTATATTAATATTCTTTGTTTCAGGCAAAAGAGATCTTTAATTTCACTCAGGATGACTTGACCACTGAAGAAGCAATAGTGTTAGATTGCCACAATGAGATCTATGTCTGGGTTGGGCAACATGCAAGTATTAAATCTAAGGATCGTGCTCTTGATCTAGGCAAGGTATCAAAGCTGAATGTTATTTCATTTTTGCCTATTACTGTCAATTTCTGCATTTGCTAATCAATGCTGGAAACTGGAATTATGTTAATCCACAGATCCAAGCGCTTATGTGAAAGCAATCATTTAAACAAGTGTTTGGATCATCACCAAAAGGGAAAATATTGCTAGCCTTGGAAAAATATATTATCACTTTTATTGAAGATGACAAGATTATCTATCAACTTAAGAATAAGGAAATAAAGAATTATGTATTTATGAATTGATAAAAATAAAGAAATTAATAATTTTAATGAAATTGTAGGATAAGTTAAGAAAGGTATGTGTGTGTAGATCAAAAATATTATTTTGACAATTTAACTACCAACATGTAATGAGCATTAAGCGGTGAACAAGAAAAGAGTATATAATGCATTAAATATATGCACATTATTGCAAAAATTCTGACAATAAACATCTATAAATAATACTTGATAAGAAGCACATAAATTAAATAATTATTATGATATTGATTAATTAATTATTAAATAATTTAAGGTTGCTTGAATATTTATTGAACGGATTGCATTCGCCCAATTCACCAAGTTTAGTCAATTTCCTTAATAGTCTAATTAAACAAAAATAATAAGATTACAATTAATTATTCTTAGCAATATCATTCATTCACTGTGAAATACACACAAACTAAAACATTTTGATTTAGGCTAAAATTCCCAGTTAGCCCTAATGATGCCTAAATTAACATTTATTAGAAATATTAAATCTACTAGGTATGCTGATGTAAATTCATCCTTAATTCACCAAGTTTAGTCAATTTCCTTAATAGTCTAATTAAACAAAAATAATAAGATTACAATTAATTATTCTTAGC
>JAYJMB010026296.1:0-38647 GCA_036873735.1 Pouteria campechiana
AATTATTATATGCCCTTCCGACTCCATTCCTTTTCATCCTTCTAAGATCATCCTTTACATGGCAAAATCTCATTCACTTACAACCATAATTCAAATTGATTTAGTGCTAATCGCATATACTTTCCAAATGCATAATTGCATAGTTATCAATATACAATCAAAAACCAATATATTCAATGTCTAGTTAACCTTTTCAAAATACCAATTAAACTCTAAGTACATCCCTTCTATAAGGGTCTTAGGGTCATAATCAGACTCAATTTATCCCCCATTGGGACATTTCATCAATTAGCTAATAGACACAATATAAATCATCACATCTCAATAAGAATTCTCAAGGAATTCCATTTCTAATCATATGTTATCATCATATAGCATGAAAAACATGTAATTATCTTCAATAACAATCTAATTAGACTTTCAATCCAATCGATTTATGACTCACATGGCCTAAACACAAAAACCCTCTTTAACCCTTACTTAGGGCATGACTCAAAATTCATTTTCACTGATCCAAATTAACCCAAACATTCCTTAAAATATCATAATCATGCATTTAATCATTTATCCCATGATGATTTCAACAAAAATCACAAAATCCCAAATTTCCTTATTCATCAAAACCCTAGCTTGGTCAAATCTAAAATTATTCAAGCCAAATCACAATATTCATTGTACTAAACCATATCCCTCATGAATTCCTGATCATATATTAATTTACACCCCCCAAAATCCAATAATTCTCAAAACCTTAAAATCATAATTTGGGGATTCGGTTGAGAAATTAAGCTTACCTTCGCTTACAAGCATAACCGTCCTCCCCATATGAAGGACCAAGCTCCTAGTTCCATGTTGCTCCATCCATTTGGAGGAAACTAATGTTTCTTCCAATTTTTCCATTTTCTATGGTTCGAATGGGCAAAACTTGGATTCAACAGAAAGATCACAAGTTTTTCTAGCTAGGCAAGATGATTTCCTAGCTAGATTAACAAGAAATAATGTCTAATGGGGCTAGGGCAAAAAGGGCGATGAATTGGGATGAAAAACTCAGAAAATAAAATAAAATTTGGATTGAAAAGTTGAGCCCCATCTTTATACCGCCTACCAGTGCCACCGACGCCTGTTCTGGCGCTATTAGCACCAGCCCGCTGCTGGCGCCTCTCACCTCTGAAGTTGATTGGCGTTGCCAGCGCCAGTCCGCTGGCTCCTAAAATTATGGATTTTTCATACAGTTTTTCCTCCTATTTTCTCATATATTTTTGCCATAATATTTTCCATAAAATCTTAACATCAAAAGACATTTATTCCTTATTTTATGGATCATGAAAATACCCAGATCATATTCAAATACATGGCCTCATATTTAACTTCAAAATTCATTCTCATACATAATAACATAAAAATTTCCACTAAAGACAATTATAATGTACTTCAATGAATCATTACCCAAAAATTAACACCCTAGGTGTTACATGCGATAACACATCTATGCCATTATGACATATCCATATCTCGCAATGTTATGATACATCTCCAGGCCGTCATGCTATCTAATCATACATTTTCATTTAACACAGTGACAATAATTTTATAACTCAACAACAACAATGGAACAATATTAATATACATCATTACATGCAACACAATCCAAAATCACATAAATCTAGGACTAATTATCAATCTAGGCTAATCCTAAGCCATCATATCCAACACAAGTCTTCCAGACCACCATGCCAATCCAGCATCTCCATATTAGGTCATCTAGGCCTCCACCCTATTGAACATAATATCTTAAATAAGCTTGATTTTGATGAATGAACATTCTTAACCAAGTATGTTTTAATGATGAGTAAAGACATAAGTAAAACATTAATATATTAACAATTCATTCTTAAGTATTTTGTAGAAATATTTCCAAACTTAACTTAAGAATAATCTTCATAATGATTAAAGGAAGAAAACAAGTAAATGCTTATAAAATTAAGTATAAAAATTATATATATACTTAAAATAAGAAAACAGAAAGTTTAAAGTTTTCAAGAAAACTTTGGAGTCAACTTCGGTTTCAAAGTTCATCACCTCGGAGTCACAAAGTTGCACACTTCAGATTCAACCTAGGCATTTCAGAACTACCGGAAAGCCTCAGAGACAAGGTAACAATCTTTCAAGATCATGAAGTTACAAGCTTTGGATTCAGCAAAGAAGTCTTAGAGCCATTAAAGCACTTTGGAGATAAAGGAAAATAACGTCAGAACATTGATGGCACTTTGGAGTCATGAATATGAAAGTTTTGGTACTAAGTTAAGTTCTTCGGAGTCGACAAGGCACTTTGGAGACAAAGAACGATAGCCTTCAGAGTTAACAGAATACTCTTCAGTGAACATGACTCGTTGGAGTCAGAAGAAAGGTGCTTCGGAGACAACAAACTCTTTTGAAGTCACGGAACACTTACTTCAGAGAAAAAGTAGAATTTTGGAGTTAAGTCAAGCACGTCAAAGTGAAGCCAAAATAACTTCAGAGTCAATAGGGTATTTTAGAGACAACTACAGCCTTCAGAGTTGGTTTTCTTGGAGTCACCGAATATTTACTTCCGAGACAAAAATATTTTGGAGTAACAGAGTTGATTACTTCAGAGTCAGCCTCCATGGTCCCAACATGAGCTGTTTTGGTAATGCCATTTTGGATCCTTCAAAGAACATCTTTGGTGCATCCGAAGTAACGATGACTTGTGTGAACTATGCAGAAATTTAATGCTACTTAAAATTTTGGAGGATCTGATGTTAGTTGATAGCCTCTAAAACAACGCTGAAAGTACAATGGTCTTAAATTCAAATGTTTCTCAGCATTTAGTGTTTCTCACCTACCATAGTAGAGAAGTCAAAGATCTCAAAGAAAGATAGAGAACTCACATATAAAAGTAGTCAAGTGAGATTAAAGACAACAATGGTTTTTAACATTAAAAAATAAGAGAGAACATTTAATAAGTCTTTAAGACTTTTCTTCCAAGATTTCACCTCCACTGCATTTCATTCAAAGAAGCATTCAAAGCCATTCATTCAACCATTTCCAGAGATTGAATCTCATTACTCTTATTATTATATTACTTGTGTTTACTACTTTCAAAGTTAGTACAAAATTAGTATGTTAGAGGCATTAACATTTATAAACTTTTATTTTTGCATATCTCTGCAAGTTTGTTAACTTGCATCTGTATAATGAAAGCAAGTAGGATACTTGTTGAGTACTTGTATAAGTTTGTTAGTGAGCTTGAAAAAACCAACTTGTGTAAGTTTGTTGGTGAGCTTGGAAAATCAACAAGTGTTAGTGGAACCTGAGTTTAGCAAAAAAAGTTAACTCAGAGAAGTGGAGTAGGAACCCAAGTGAAGTGCCAAACCACTATAAAAATACCTATCTAAGTGCATTATGTTTTTAATGATTTCTTAGTCTTGCACTTTAACTATTATCTGGATGAAATTTTTAAAGACTCAATTCACCCCCCCTCCCCCCCTCTTGAGTTACCATCTGAATGGGACCAACACACCTTGTTCGGGTGTTAGGTACTCAAGCCAATCCAGGCAATACAGCCAAGCCCTAGGCCATACAAAGGCCTCATCCTAAATGGATGCCAAGTCCAATGGGCTATCCAGGTATCACTGCCAATCCATAGGCCATTTGGACCTCCACCCCGCATGGGTGTCAAGTTAGATCATCTAGGTCTCCATATCATATTCAGGCTATCTAGGCATCGTAGCCAAGTCCCACCCTCTACAAGTGTCAAGTCTAGGTCATCACAGACCTTATTGCCATCATAGGCGGAACATCATAGGTCTCTTCACCATCATAGGCGGTAGCCAGGCCATCCAGGCCTATATATCATCTTCAGCCATGCAAGCCATGCCTCCAAGGTATATTCAATCTAGCCAGTTAGGTTATCATGCCAATTAGGCATATTTAATCTGGCCATTCAGGCCCTCCTGCCATTCAGGCGTATCATATCTAACCATTCGGGCCCTTCTGCCATTCAGATATAGTTCATTACATAATTTTACAAATACATAAATATGTATCTCAAAAAATTGCATCACTCATATGCATCAATCAAATAGCTCAAACTTAGAGCAACATGTAATGTTAATCATATAGTGAAATACAATGTTTAATTGAAATACTCACAAGCCCTATCATCCTATATAATAATTAATTAGTAATTCAATTAACAAATAGCCACTTATAAATCATTCAAATCAATACATAGGAATACCTTATGTCATCCCAACATATCAATTACATTAATGCCATCCCAGCATTACAGTCATAACAATGCCATTCTTCCATTTCAATCAATCACATCATTTAGCACAGGAATGTTCAAATACTAATGATTCTTTTCCATCGGATTGCATATATAAGCAATCATTAATAACATTCAGTAAGAGTATGCTTCCATACTTAGAATACAAACATGAATTACTATACAAGATCTACACACCATGGGTGTCAATTTCCATTACCTCCATGCCATCATGGCATCTATGCCACTAAGGCATTCAAGTCTTTTCAGACTTATCCATATCTCATGGATATCACGCATTGTATTCATATAATTCATCACACAATAATAAAATTTCATGATATATAACTAATTACACAACTTATTCATTTCTGAAATGAATAGCTCAACAAAACATATACACAAGCCAAGCCATCCACCCAAATACACTTCTCAGATTGATGCCACAACACATTACAATCAGTCAATTCTTTCACAGTAATTCATGCAATCAAGGCACACATGCCAATTCATGAAACTTCATAGTTTCATCCTTCCATTTTCACATTCACAAACATTATGAAAAAAACAAGCTAGTGAGGTGCGCATCTAGGCACCACTTGCTTCTGTGTGCTACTCTGCTTATAATAATTAGATGCAACTTTGTGCTATCATAGCACTATCACTTTCATTTCATATGGATATCATCCATTCATTATCACATTAATTCACCACTACTATTTACATCAACTATACCTTATTATACCACTTCATACTTATCATTCATATGCTATTTGCTCATTCCTCATGCCTTCCTATTTACCCTTAAGCTAGCCTTTTCTCATTAATCTCTTTAGCATGTCATTTCCTGGTTCTTTCTCATAACCATTTCCATCATGAATCTAGACTTAGTGCTCTCACATAGATGAGCAGGATTTATCACACAGATAAGTCACTAGCTCTAATACCATCTATAATGCCCGGCACCCATACCCTATGAGTTTTGACCATGCCACACCGGGGCTAATGCGGGATGCTGCCATTTCCTTTCTTTTAAAGGAAAATCTTACCATCATCTCATAATTTTCCTATTCCTAAGAAAAATATCTTTCCTAAAATTCAACAGAGTCTGCCCTATAACATTAGGATTTATACTTGATATACATATATGAAATCAAATAAAATTTACATTTCTATAATTATTAGACAAAAATTATATCTAAATACTCACACCCATACTCACAGCTCCACCTAAGATCAAAACTATATGATGATGGCAATGCATTACCCTGGATTGGCAATGCGTTACCCTGGATTAATACCAATCCATTCACAATATTATACTTAAATGATTTACTATGATATGACTTACGTCATTTGAATCTTTTTAAACCACGACTAGATAATACATCAAGAACTTTACAATTATACAATATATAATCTTTGAATGAAATATAATTACATCTACATTAAGGGATTCTAATCCCCATTTCATCTTACCACATAGAATTATCTTCCAATCTCACTCAACCGTCACAATCCTCTGTTGGGATTCTTTACCTGACCTATTAGCTAAAAATTTAGAATAAAAAGGCATGAGTATGGGCAACTTAGTAATTAGGCAAAATATAAAACAATAATAAACCATAAACTATATGTTCTCATTCGGAACATGATTACAACTATCACAACATGAATATATAATTAGGAGGCTCAAATCCTCCTCAATTCATTACAATGCTTTATTCCCTTCAAGCATATACAATCATAACCATGAGCATGTCCATTAGACACCTCACACCACCTCACCTTTTAGCCACTCTGGGATCATCATACCATATAGACCCCACACGTCAAAACTATGCCATATAGGCATAACCTCACATCAAACTAAACCATACAAGCATAACCTCATGATTGTGTCATTCAAGCACCACATACAACTCATGGAATGCTTCCCATTCCATCAAGACATGCATTCATAGAATATATAACTATAGTAAGACTCATGGGATAACTCTATCCCCACTTATCTATACAATCATCACTTTAAGTACGATTAGGGAATACACACTATTCACATCCAACCAAGCATTCACATGCTTTCATACTTATCAATTTATGCATGTATTGGGATAGTCATTATTCCTTTCATTTAAACATCCATATACAAGAATAACATGATAACATGGCATACTTTCGATCCCCAACACTTACATGTTTATATTATATAATTATATTTATCACATCCAGAGAATACACGTTATTATCTATTAGTCTAATCATGCTCAATAATGGCATGCCAACACAATTAGGGGATATTTCTCATCCCTAATTTTCTATAATCAAAACACATTATGAGCTTCATGCTTAAAATTTCATGGGATATTTACAATCCCTCATCCAAAACACACATGCCCAGAATAAATACGGGATATCTACTATTCTCATCCATTCATTTAAATAAAATAGGTGGTGCCTACTTACCTCAGGGCTTTAGCTCCAAACCATATCTCTCCAGCTCTATGCCTTTTCATTCTTCTCAGATCATCCTATATAGAGCAACAATACTATTTGTAATCATTTATTAAATTTATCTTATTACTATCTCTTTTATAGCCAATCTCAGGCCATGATCATCAAATATACAATAAACACTACTTAAACTAGGGTTTCTTCACAATTATCACATGAAACCTTCCTGCATGACATATTTATCTGGTATCCACATGATTAACATTTAAACAACTTACAAACAGCTCGATTTAGCTTTGAATTTACTCAATTCATGGCTTACACAACTCATACACAAAAATCCTTTTTAACCCTTACTTTGGGCATAACCAAAAATTCAGTTTCACTAGTCCAAATCTCCCTATACAAGTCCTAAAACATTATAATCATGTCATTAATCATTTACCCCATGATTAATTCAATAAAATCAAGAATTTTCCAATTTCCACTATGCATGAAAACCGTAATTCAAGAAAATCCAGAATTTCTCATGCTAAATCACAATAATCATTGTATTAACTCATTCCCCCATGAATCTATATGCATATACATCAATTTAAGTCCCAAAATCTACTACTCCGAAACCCTAAAAATTAAAAATTTGGAATTCAATTATGAAATTGAGCTTACCACCACTTTCAAGCGTAGCCGTTCTTCCTAAACGAAGGACCAAGCTCCAAGCTCCACATAGCTCCATCCATTTGGTGGAAATAGGATGTTTCTTCCATTTCACCCATTTTTTATGATTCAAATGGGTGAAAATTGGGTTTAAATGGAAGATCACTAGCTTAGATAGCTAGGCAAGATGATTTTCTAACTAAAATGGCTAGAAATCATGTATAATAAGGCTAGGGCAAAAGGGGAAGAAAGAATGGGACAAAAAATCTAGAAGAATGGAATAGAAGAATGGCCTGAAAAATCAAATGTCCATCTTTTATCACCAACCAGCACCACCAGAGAAAGATCCAATGCTGCGGTGCCACTCCTGCTATAGCCGCCCTTGCCATCACCATCAGCTGGCGCCATGGCACCCATTTTGGTGCCGCTAGCGCTAGTTCGCTGGCTTGCCCTATTTTCTTGATTTTTCTCCATTTTCAACTTTTCTTTTCCCATTATTTTTCTATCATTTAATCCACATATAATATAACATAATTGCACAAAATTCTACCTCACCCATCCGTGCCTCCATTTACCCTCTCATGCCCAAACTCCCACGATTGCCCTTCACATCCAATTTTTATGCCCATTTTCATCTAGGAATTTTTGTCTTTTTTCATGTAATCTTCATTATGTAATAAGGGAGTCAACTTACCCTTCATTTGGACATGAATCAAGAGGGGGGAAAATCCCTATTTTTGTTAAAATGGAACCCAACTTGCTACTAGGCATGGAAGTGGCATGGAAATTGAGTAGAGAGCTTCCTTTTATGGTTATGGTAAGTGTTTTCCTTTATTTCATTTCAAATTTTGGTTGCTAGGGTTTCGTAAGCAAATGGGGGTCTATTAGGGCAGAAATTCCATAGATTAATGTTGATTTCCATGAGGGAAAATGATTAACTCCTTGCTTTCTTCATCTTCCTAAAAAAATTCATTAGTGATAAGAACCAGCTATAGTTTATCTTCTATTTCTTGCTGCACAAATGTAGATAATACAAGTTAGTCCAAATTATCAATTTGAAAACAAACTCTAGGATCTGAAGGTAAGGCTAGAGAGTTATAAACAGAAAACTCCACAGCCTCATCCAGAATAGTCATTTTCACTTTTCCATTCTGTACATCTATAATTGTCTTTGCTATAGCCATGAATGGGTGCCCCAGAAGAATAGGCTCCTCTCTCTTTGGAATCACTTGCCTTTCCATATCTAGTACTACAAAATTTGCAGGAATGATCAATGTATCAATTTGAACCAAAATGTTTTCTACAATGCCTCTAGGATATTTTACTGATCTATCTGCAAGTTGTAGAGACATAGTAGTGGGTTTCAAATCTCCCAAGCCAATTTGCAAGTAAACAGAATAAGGCATCAAATTTATACTAGCACCCAAATCCAACAATGCCTTTACCTTTTTCACACCTCCAACTATAATTATGATATTGAAGCTAGCGGGATCCTTCCGTTTTAGAGAGAGATTTGTCCATAGAACTACACTGGCTACATTTGACACTATCACTTTTCATGTGGCTCATACTTATGCTTTCTTATGCTTAATTCCTTCAAAAACTTGGCATAAGCTGGCATGTCCTTAATCATGTCGAGCAAGGCTAAGTTGACATTAACTTTGGAAAGAATATCAAAGATGTCAAAGCATGACTTATCTATCTCGCTCTACTTTAATTATCCTAGAAAAGGACCTGGGGGGTCATAAGGAGGTGGTGGCTTATAGTTGACTGGAGGATCACAAATTGGAAACATAGCTCTGCTTACATTCACCTCCTTCTCCTCTGACTTTTCTTGCTCCTTATCAGTTCCTATAGAAACATGAGATATGTCAATTTATTCACAAACTTTATTATCTATTACCTTTCCACTTCTCAATGTGGTGATTGCTTTCTCTTGCTTAGGTTGACTTGGTAATCTTCTAGGAGTAGGACTATGCACTACCTCTACAATCTACCCTAATTGAGTCTCCATCTTCTTCATGGACACCTCCAAGTTATGGAATCTCATTTCATTATTATGGAACTAAGTTTGTGTTGCTTGGATGAAACTCTACATCATCTCTTCAAGAGTAGGGTTCTTTTATTGAAATGATGTTCCTGCTTGGTTTTGGTTGTGACTATTATTCCATGAAAAGTTTGGATGACATCTCCAACTAGGATTATAGGTATTTGAATATAGATCATTACAGGGCCATTGGTTGTAGAAGTTTATTGCATTTACTTATTTAGAAACACTTGCAAAATTGGTGTGAGTGACTTGAAATCCCACAAATAGAACATTCCTCGGCAAGAACATGATATTTCTAGTTTATCATCATTGAGCACATCATTTTCACCTACTTTGCCAACTTTAACATCTGCATAGAAAGTTTAGTGTTAGAATTCACCTCATACATACCTTGAGACCTACCTCTAACACTTGTTTATTGTGAATTTAGTCCAAACATCTCATACAAATCATAAGTTTCCTCTGGAGTTTTCTCTCCCATAGCTCCTCCTGCAGCATTATCAACCATGGCTTAGTATGGTTATGTTAGTCCATCATAGAAAAATTGATTAATCAACTCTAAAGGATAACAATGATAAGGACATTGAATTAGTAAAACTTTGAATCTTTCCCAAGCCTCATGGAATGCCCCACTTTCCATCTAAGCAAAAGTCACTATCTTAACTCTTAGTTTTGAAATTTTAACATGAGAATAAAATTTACTAATGAACTTATTGTAAACTAAATCCCATGTGATTAGTGAACCCAGAGCCAATGACATGAACCGGGTTTTTGTTGCATCCTTCAAGGTGTTGAAAAACATCTCATACATAGCTAATCCTTTATAAGTCCTTACAAAGGAAAAGGTTAAATAGCTGCATAAAAGTCATGTATAAAAGTTAAAGGATCTTCCACAACAACACCATGGAAACAAGGAAGCATATTAATGCGTATATGTTTCTGATAAGCTCATAATTTATCATATTTTAATGCCTAAATTTTCATATTTTGGATCCTCAAATGATATAATTTCATTGGTTTGTAATCACATTTGAGTAAATATTGCACTTAATAAAGTTTATTTTAATTTCAGACGTTAAAACTATCAAAAAGGAGATAAAGATGACAAATGCATCACTTTGAGGCAATTTGTGGTATAGATAAATGCTGATTCATAGAATGGTTCCAACATGAAAGTTATAGCCCCTAGAATTATCTATTCAATGAATTAAGAATCATGTAATTTAATTATTAGGCAAGGAAGTTATGACCAAAATACTAATAATGCATCTGAATCTTCAGAGACTCTGAAAGTAACTTTAGAAGGTTTGAAGGCATTTCAACGAGCATTTTACAGGCACAAATGTGAAAGCAATTCCATTATTTCAGAGCTTCTAGAAATAATTTTAGAGGTTTTGAGGAGCTTCATTTGGCACTCAAAGGGTTCAGACATGCAGAAATATATTTCAGACCTTCTAAAATAAGATGTGGAATTTGTCAACACAATCTTCAAAGGCTCTAAAGAGAAGTTTCAAAACCTTTAAAGACGTATATAAGTTTTGAAAGGCTTTTCTATTAGCAGTCATGAGCTTCAACAGGTTTGAAGTGAAGTTTCAGAACCTTTGAAGAAGCTTATAGAAAAACTTGTGTTAAAATTCTAAATTCAAAAGCCCTTTAAGAAGTTGGCAATGCAGCTCAGATGTGGTTTCAAAAGGATGATTACAGAAGAATTCCAGCTTCAAAGTCATGCATGAGAGCAAGTTTTAGAAGGGATTTCAAAACTTTTAAAGAATGCAAAAGCAAGTTCAAGGAAGCCTGAAGATTTTAGAGGTGCATTCAAGAGGAAAATTCAAGCTTCAAACTACTCTAAAACCATGTACATGGTCAAGCTTCAGAATTGGTTTTAGAGGGACTAAGTCATGGACAGAAGCTGGACATTGAAGCACCAACATGTTGAGAAGTTGCAAAGATGTGACATGTTTAAAAGTTGTATATTTGTGGAGTGTCTGGACATGTGGAAGTAACCAATTTTATAGTGCCCAAGACATGCTGAAGCTTAATTTATTTTTATAAATCTCATTTTTATGTGCAAGAGCTTTTGGGAAGCTATCTTTACCTGCAAAAGTATTGAGTTATTATTAGAAGAGGATTTCTATGTGCAAGAGATGTTGCTATTCCTAAAGGAGTGCACTAAAACCCTACTTTTGGGTTATTTAAGGAAAGGTCTAGAATGTTTTGGAGGACTTTTTGGCAAGAAAAAAGATCTAACAAGGAGACTTGAAAGAGGGACTATTATGAATGGAAGAGAGTGCTACCTGGAGACATTCATTCTTTGATATTTTTGGTTCTTTTTCTTTCAAAATCATGTTTAAGACAATGTTTCTAGTTTCTTTTGATCACATCATGAGCTAAATTCCTTGTTCTAGGGGAAGAATGTAGCCAGATTATGAATAGTCAGTTTTAACTAGTTTAATTCAATTTCATGTTTATTCATTATCTATGTTGAGTATTTAATCTGAACTCAATGCTTGAAAAAGTGTGTTGGCCCTTTCCTCATGATTTGTAATTCAATTCAAGGCTGAGAAGCGACAATTGAATTAGATCATAGTTGAATACCATAAGATTGTTATAATGATAGAGATATCCATGAGGCTTATGTTACACTATGAATTTCTTGATCTTAATGCATCTTCGCTAGTTCATAATTTTTATAGAGATGTAGAAAATTTGTTAACTGAGATAGATTGTTATGACTTGAGAAAAAATAATAATTAAAAAAAATATTATCAACATAGGAATAAACATTGATTGATTAAATTTGGTGAAATTGAACAGGATTAATCTGGTGACCTTGGAACCCCTAGATTACTTAAGCATTGATTTTCTACTTGTTTAAATTTTGTGTTCTTATTAAATTCCATTAGTTTATATTTCTTTTCTTTTCTATCTTCTTATCAATATTTGATTGTTCAAACAAAATTCAGAGTTATAGTTTGGTATTTGGTAATCTTAAGTCCTCATCGGAACAATCTCTTACTTACACTTTATTGCTTGTTAGTGACATGTACACTTGCATTTGAAAAATCTATAATATTTTCAACTCATAATTCCTAGCATTATCATTTAAAATAATGCACAAAGGCAATATCCCAATTGTAGGGCGTGTAAACTCCTTCATTAATTGTTGTGATTGTTGAGCCACCCTGTTCTCCATGTTTTTTTTCATATGTTCTTCTTCTTCTTCTTTTATGATCTCTATTACTATTTTCACTTTATCAATGTGATCATTGATGTGTAATAACATAGGATTCAATGATCATGTGATGCCTAATTTATGTTTTCTTAGCACTCAAAGCAATTTTTTCTTTTCTAAACCAGTCAAAGAAGAAATAATCACTGGAAAGGATGAATCACTGCCTAGAAATGCATACCTGAGGTGATCTGAAAGTTTATTTAGTTTTATAATGCCTCACCTTAGGGCTTATGCATTTTACCATTTCTCCGCCATTTTTCCATTTCTAAGGGAAATCTCTGCCAACATCTAGCAGAGTCTGCCCTAAAATATAAGCATTTATACCTAATATACATGTATTGAATCATGTAAAATTTACATTTTAAGAATTATAAGATAACATTTCAATCTACAATACTCACACCCATACCCACAGCTCCTCCCAAGATTGTAACCGTATCCTGATGACAATATCCATCCCTGGAATCATACCATTCTATGTACAATGTCATGAATAGTTACTATGACATGCCATTTCATTTCATTTACATCATTTAGATTTATTCATACATCATATAACATTTGAATCAAATGCAATAACACTTACATTAAGGGATTGCAATCCCAATGTATCTTACCACATGATAATGTCTTCAAGGTTGCTTACTAGTCCCAACCCACAGTTGGGATTCTTTACCTAACCTGTCAACTAAAAATATAGAATAAGAAGGCATGAGTTTTGGTAACTTAGTAAGTAGGCACGATAAGAAAATAATAATCAATTAGAAATTTCATGTTCTAGACTAGAACATGAATACAATATAACCATACAATCCTTCCATGAATATGCCATTATGAGGCGCCAGTCCTCTTTAGGCCAAGATGCACATTCTATGCCTATAGGCATCACACATTATACCACTAGGTCAAATACAATTCTTGGAATGTTTCTCATTCTAGTAATATGCACATTTATTCAAAATAATTCACAATGGCACGGCTATGGGATAATCGCTTATCCCATTATTTCCACACATTACACCATTGGGACAAAGATGTGGTTATCACCACCAGTCCAATGATGAAGAACACAACCATAATAAGCATACGATCCAACATAAACTTGCGATACCCTCTATCCATCTCATTTTAACATCCATAGACATGAATAACTACATAAAGAAACATTAATCTCATAAAAGATATTCCAATCACATTAGGGAATACACTCTATTCCCTTCAATCCATACATATACAATATTCATGGGATATTTCATATCCTATCATATCACACAATTACATCATATAATAATCATAAAGAAATTCAACAAATACATAATCAAGGGATACTCGCTATCCCAAACACTAATGCATTCACCACATTTAACAAGTACCAACTTTTAGCAAAACATGGGATATCCACTAGGGATATCCACTTTCCCCAACTAAAACATACATGCATGGATACAACTAATGGGATACTCATCATCCTCACTCATCCATACATTCAACCAAAAGAAGAGGAGCCTACTTACCAGCATGAAAAGTCATTTTACAATTTCTCAAATACCATGCCTCCCACAACTACAATAGCTTCTCATTCATGCTTAACTAGCCCTAACATGAAATAATGTCATTTAATGTACAAGGCAATGTTATCTCATTCACATTATACACTGCATATTCAACACATGTGCATCATATTTAATATAAAAAAAACTTCTATCAAATACTTAGTATATAATCATTCATAAGAACAAGTCAATTTAACTTTTACTTCACTCATTTTACCACTTAAGTAGTTTATATAGAAAATCCCCCTTTCATTATTTATAGACAATGACATAATTAGACTCCCTCAAATCTAATTTACATCAAAAAGTGATAATTAGCACATTAAACATTTACCCTATGAATCAACTCACAACTCATGCCATTTTTCCTAAAAATCACTATTCACAAAACTCTAACCAACATAACTCATAATTTTTCATGCTTAATCAAGTTTCAAAACATTGTCTGTAACTCATTAATCATCTTTCCCCATGGATCCCACATTAATTTCCCCTAAATCTCCATCATTTCCTTGTTCACGAATTGCAGGAAACCTTAACTATGCATAAATCACAAATTAAATGAAGGAAAACTAACTCAGCATGATATTCATATGTGGCTTCCATCATTAATCATGATTTTGACTCTAATCTTCTCAAATCCTCCATGGTTTGCATCAAAACAACTTCTTCCTCCTTTCACCATCCAAACTAAAGAAGTTTAGGTTTGAAAGAAAGATTGATGGGTTTCTCTTTCTAAACAAGATTAATGATATCTAAAATCACGCAAAATGGGCTTAGAAAATGTGGGATTTGGGTGTGGGAAGAAAGAAAATGAAATGGGGTGAAGCAACATAATGGGTTGGCCACCGCACTCATATCATCGATCAGTGCTGTGACCTAGAAATTTGGGTGCCACGGCATAAGACCATCGGCTCGCCACCCCTGCCTCATCAAATTTTGGTGCCGCGACCTCCATTTGGCGTTACAATGCCAGTTTCATTGGCCCATTTTGCTTTGATTTTTCTTTATTTTTCTTCTATTTATTCCATTCCTTTTTCTTTAAACTGTTAAATTGTAACATTTCCCACATAAATGTGGCATTAAAACACAATTGATCCCTTCTATTAAATCAAAATAATTTCTTTAAACTGCCACAACTAACATTTCACACAAATTTTCTGCACACTTAATATGATCCAGTACAAGTTACCCCAAGTTGATCACTTAATGAAATTTATCAAATTTACTCACTTTTTAACACCCCGAGTGTTACAAGTTCCAATGTAGCTTTTACTTCCTCCATTGCTAGTTCTTCTTCTAGGACTTCCACCTTGTTATTGATTTTCTTTGTTGATGTTGTCTCCAAAGCCAAGACATGCTCCATGACTTCCCCAAAACCTATCATATCTTAGCTAACAGAATTTGCAAAATATTTTTCTAATGGGTCTTGAATGCTTTCATTAATAAAAATAGAATTTATACAATAATTCAAAATCTCTATCTTGTTATAAATATTCTTCTCAACTGGAAAGTTCATAGCATGATAACTTTACCTCCTCTTCATTAATCCTCAAAGTTAACTCACCTTGCTGAACATCAATTAATGCTCTTCCAGTTACTAGGAATGGTCTTCCCAGGATCAAAGGTACTTTATGATCCTCTTCGATGTCTAGTACCAAAACTCAACTGGAAAGATGAATTTATTTATCTTTACCAATACATCTTCTATGATTCCCCAAGGATACGTTAGAGACCTAGCTGCCAATTGGAACATAATGTTAGTCGGCTTCACCTTTCCTAATCCAAGTTTCTAAAAAATTGACAAAGGCATTAAGTTAACAAATGCACCTAAATCATATAATGCCTTATGAAATGAAGAGTTGGCAATAGTACAAGGGATGGTGAAACTCCCTTGATCCTTCAATTTTTGTGGAAGTTTTCTCTACAATATAGCAACACTCCTCTGTCAACTTCAATGTCTCAAACTCTTCAAGATTTCTCTTCTTGGACATGACTTCCTTCATGAACTTGGCATGGTTGGGCATTTGCTCTAAAGCCTTTGCAAAAGGAATGTTAATGTGATTTTTCTTAAAAATTTCCAAGAATTTGCTAAATTGTTCATCAATTTTCTTCTTTTAAAATCTTTGTGGAAAAGGAAGTAAGGGTTTCAAAATTGGAGGATTATCACAAAATGTAATCCTCCCTGGTCCACAGTCTTCCCTTCTTGGCTCTTCTTTTTTCTCCTCCTCTTCTTTCCTTTATTTACCATCATCTTGATTCACTAATGTTGGGGCTGATTGTGGCTCATCATGCTTCCTTAGAGACTCTAATTCTCTACCATTCCTTAATGTTACAGCATTGCATTGCTCCCTTGGATTCTTTTAAGTGTTACTTGGAAAGACACCTTTACTCAAATTATTGATCGAATTTGCAAGTTAACCAATCTTAGTTTTCAAATTCTTTAAAGATGCATTCATGTTTCCCAAATGTGTCTCAAGGCTATAAGTCTTGCTTAAGTCTAGTCATGTCTTACTTCACGCTTAGCCAATCTTGATCGACTTTCAGTTACAAAAGAACTCAAAAAATCTTCAAGTGATGGTTTCTTTTTTGTTGGTTGAGATTAATGAGGAATTTGAAAACCAGCAAGAGGGTTCATGGAATTCCTTGGATTCCCATAAGAGAGATTTTCATGATTTCTTCATCCTGAATAATATTGATTCAGTTGGTTTTTTCCATGAAAGTTGTTATAGCCTTTGTTATTCAAATATTGCACCTATTCCCTCGATTGGTCTGCATCCAGATATGATTCAATTGAACAAGAAGATTCTCCTAAGTTTGACACTCACTTTAGAACTGAAATGGCTAAGGCTAGTTGGTTAGTTAGCGAGGATAACCATGCAGTGAGAACTGTGAGTTGGTCCACTTCATAACAGCCAGCAACGTTTCTTACCGTATTTCATTTATTGGGCCACTAGAAGGTGTTGGATGACATGTCTTCAAGCAAAGCATAGGCAACTGCTACATTTTTTCCCATCAGTGAACCTCCAGAAGTAGCATCCACTATTGTCCTTATTTGCCCATTCAACCTATTATAGAATAATTGAATTTGAAGATAATTAGGTAAACCATGTTGAGGACATCTTCTAATCAGATCTTTGAATCATTCCCAACATTCATAGTGGCTCAAATCCATTTGTTTGAACTGACCAATTTCACTTCTGTGTTGGGCTATTTTAGCATGAGGGAAGAATTTTGCTAGGAATTTTTCAACCATCTCATCCCATGTTGTGATGCTCCCTGGTTGTAGACTTTGTAACCAACCTCTTACTTTGTCCCTCAACAAGAAAGGGAACAATCTCAGTCTGATGGCATCATCTAAAACACCATTAATCTTCACCGTATCACTTATTTGTTTGAACATTCCAAGTAAATATTTGGATCTTCACTTGGAGAACTCCAAATTGATTCTATTGTACCATGTTGATTAGAGTTGGCTTTAGCTTAATGTTGTTAGCATTGATTGTTGGATGAGTGATGCCAGAATAGTTGACATTGCCCATCGGTTTGAAATAATCCTTAATTAGCCTCTCCTATACTTGATCAACCATTGTGATTGATTTGGTTTGCCTTGCTTTCCTGATTTCTTGAAGTGTTCTTTCGATCTTTGGGTCAAAAGGAGTCAGATTAAGAACTCTCGGATTTTGCATGCACTATCAAGAAAGCAAAAAAGAAGTATAATAAGATAAGAGTGAGAAAAGAAAAAAATAAAAATCCAAATTAAAACTAGTACTATCTTGTGACAATATTAGTGAGAAATCAAAATAAAAATAGTTCTTGGCAATGGCACCAAAAAATTGTTTATTGTTGCAACACCCCCATCTTAGGGCACTACAAAATTATATTCTAGAGAGAAATTCTACCAAAAATCCGGCAGAGTGTCCCCTAAAATATAAGGGTTCATACCTGTACAACATTTTCCACATAACATCATATCTCCATTCATTTATACATCACTAACATAATCAATGTTCACACCCATACAATGCACAAAATCAACATTTGCAGTGCAATGGCAAATGGTATAACTAAACCTGCAATAAAATCCATACATCCAACCACAATGACATCCTAGTACAATTATCTCATACATAAATTAATACATATATCATAAAAAGTATATATAAATATGGAGTTCTAACCCCAAATCCATCAAACCTTCATGAAGGTCTCAGTCTATTCCTGATTGTGAGCACCAACCCCAGGTTGGGCTCTATCGCCTTACCTGTCAACTAAAAACCACAAATAAAGTAGCATGAGTCTAGGCAAACTCAGTAAGTAGGCAAGATAGAAAATAATGATAAATAATCCAGTAAAATGGCATACTCAAATTCAAGACATGCTAATTCTGATGACAATGCAACATGTTCTCATACCCATAATGCACATGTTCTTATGACTAAAACAAAGTTCACTGGGATTAGACACATCCTTCAAATACATCATCATCATCAAGTCATCTTCATCTAAACATGTTCATCTTCAGGACAAAATTATGAAGACATACTCATCATCAAGGTCTATTAGGAACATGGACACAATTCTCTCTCCTCTTTGATGTATAATTGGTCCCTCCCTATACCCCAGGCTATGGAGACTGGCAGGTCCATGACAACTCTTCCACTGCCTTCGATGGCATATCCACACCTCATAGGTCCTACAACATAACACCTGGGAGTCAAAAAGTGAGAAAATTTAGAAAACGTTTCTTAATTAGGCATTTGGGGACCATGTGTATATGAAGTGTGAGAGGAGTTGTTATGAATTTAATGTGTAAGGGTGATTAAATGAGATGAGTATAGGGGATTTATTATGCATTTTAATGTCACATATTGTAACACCTGTGGTCTTTAAAATCTATTCATGTGAAAATGGGTAGAGTTTACTCTAAGAATTTGATAAATGTTACTACTTTGGGCTATATAAAGTTGATGAGAAGAAAAGAACTGAAATGGTGAATTTGGAAAAAGGCATATTTATGATCAATGTGAATGGCCTAAGATAGTTATTATATGTATTATGATGTGTGAGGAATCTTGGTTTAAGACTTGGGTGTAATTTGGAATGAAATTGGAATGTGGAGTCATTTATAGCAGAAAATTCAGAGACAATTTGGTTAAAAATAACTGAATAGGTGATTTTTGATAATTGACCTCAAATAAGATAGTGAATGGTATGAATACAACTCATTTCATGTATGTGATGTGTGGTAAGTGATTATTGGGAGATTTGATATATTTTATGTAAAATGGGGCAATGGTAATTTTTCATAAGTGTAAATGTTGAATTTGAAAAAGGGATCATTGTGATTGATTTTTGACATAGATAATGAACTAATTTGGAATACCATTCAACATAGAAGTTGTATATCATGGAATTATCTATCCAACGGAATTATAATGACTTAATTCTAATATCATATGAGGAAATTATGACTAATACACCAAAAGTATTTCAAATGACTGAAAAATAACAAGATGAATGAGATGGATCAAATTTATTAAAATTTTTGACATATTTGTGGGATGATTTGGAAAAATTTGTTAACATAATAGTTGTAACCTTTGAATTTATCCTTCTAATGCCTTAAAAATTAGGTCATTTGGACATTTTATGTAAAATTTATGCTTAAATTACTAGCAGTGTATTGGGGCAGCAGGTTAGTGTCATAACATAGGTTTCCTATATCGTGACACTGGGCAGTCAACAAAGTTTGTGTCGTGACACAAGCTTTCTATGTTGCAAAACTAGGTAATCAGCAAAAGCTATATTATGACACAGGTTTTCTATATTGTGACACTGGTTCTATGGCATGTTGGAGCACCAAAAATTTGATCCTTTTAAGCCCTAAACCCATTTTGTTTTTCATTTTTCATTCCGTTCTTTATCCCTAATGTCGTTCCCATGTCCCTAGACTCTGTTTAGTTAAATCCTTTACTTAATTTTCTAGGAAATCATGATGCCTAGCTAGATAAACTTGTGATTATTATGTTAAACCCGATTTTCACCCATTTAAACCATAGAAAATGGTAGAAAATGTAAAAAATGTTAGATTTCCTCCAAATGGAAAGTGTAACATGGAGCTGGGAGCTTGGTCCTTTGTTTAGAGAGGACAACTATGATTGAAAGCAGAGGTAAGTTCGATTTCTTAACCGAATCTCAAAAGTTTAATTTTTGGGTTTTGGGATTATTGGATTTTTGGGGTTTAAATTGATTTATGTGCTTATAAATTCATGGGGGAATGAGTTAATGTAATGATAATGATGATTTGGCATAAGAAATTGTGAAGATTGCTAAGTTAGGGTTTTTGTGAATAATAAAAATTGGGGATTCCCTTATTTTTATTGAATTAATCATAGAGTTAATGATTGATGTATGATTTATAATGTTTTGGGGCTTGTTTGGAGTGATTTGGATTAGTGAAATCGAGTTTTGGGCTATGCCCTAGTTAGGGTTTAAAAAGGATTTTTTTGAATGGACTATGTCAGTAATAAATTTTTTAGATTAAAAGTTTAAAGAAGTTAATTACATGTTATTTGGATGTTACTCATATAAGATACCAGATAAATTTATCAAACAATCAAGGTTTTGATGTAAATTATGAAGAAACCCTAATTTAACTGATGTTTATCATATTATTGATGATTATAATTTTAAATTAGCTATGAAAGAAATGTTAATATGATGTACTAAGTATATAATTACAAATGGTTAAGTAAATGGGATTATGGCCCTATATAGGATGATCTAAGAAGGATGAAAAGACAGAGCTTGAGGAATATGGGTGGAGCTCAAGGCTTGAGGTAAGTAGGCACCCCTTGTATGATTTGAATGAATGGATGAAGATATTTTTTATCCCATGTTTGTTCCAGGCATGTATGTTTTGGATGAGGGATTGTGGATATCCCATGCTTACTAAAGAATGATGTTTATCTATTTTGTGAATATATGTCTATTGAGGAATAGTGAATATTCCTTGAGTATGCAGAGAATGGGAGTATATAATTGTATGAATGAAATGGGATATGAATTATCTGATAAATAGTATGTATAAATTTAACATGGGATAGAGAGTATCCCTTAGCTTGAAATGACTGAGGAGATATAAAATACCTCAGTCTTCTACATGAAAGCGATAGGGAATATCCCAATTTTATGATAAGAATGTATATGGAAAGTATGAGGAATTGAGCCTCATGGTATATTTATTTTTGTATTGTACATCTCAGGATGAGATGGAAGTATGTTGTAGTTATGGTTGTGGTTGTATACGCTTGAAGGGCATAGGGTGTTGTATTGGATTAAGGAGGAGCTGAGCCTCTTAGACATATTTAGATTATGTTATTTTGATTCATGTTCTAGATTAGAACATTTGTATTAATTATGATTTATTATTATTGTTTATTATTTGTGCCTACTTACTAAGTTGCCCAGACTCACGGCTTCTTAAACTATTGTTGGGATTGGCGAGCAAGAGTAGAAGATGTTTTAATGGTATACTAAAATGTTGGGATTGGAATCCCGCTATGTAATTATGTATGATTGTATTTTAGTCCAAATGATGTAAACTAAATGTAACAACATGTCATAGTAAATTATTCATTGTATTGTAGATTGATTTGTATTAATCCTCCAAAATGTATTGCTATCATGATCCGATTTCGATCTTGGGCGGACCTATTAGTGTTGGTGTGAGTGTGTAGGTATAATTATTGTCATTTGATTATAAAACTTTAAAATTTTATTTGATTTCATACATGTATATCAAGTATAACTGCATTTATTTTAGGGCAGATTCTGCTGAATTTTAGGTAGGATATTTCCCTTAGAATTAAGGAAATTGTGAGAATATGGTAAGATTTCCCTTAAAAAGAAGGGAAATGGTAGCATTCCACATCGGTCCCCCGGTGTGGCATGGTTGAAATGCATAGGGTGGGGGTGCGAGGTGTTACATTTATATGGAGAAATCATGGTATAAATGCATGAGAAAACTAGATTTAAAAAGAGGATAAAATGTGTTAAAATAGAGGAGTAGTGAATTTGGGGCTACGATGCCATTATGCAAAGGCAAGACGGAGGCTGGCGGTAACGATTTTTGGCGCCATGGTGCAGAAAAATGGAGCCATGGTGACATGTTGCGATGAAGGCCATCTGGGCGGTAGCAGGAACTGGTGCCACGATGCTGGATTTCTAAGTCATGGCATTATGTATGAGAGTAAGGATTCTAGCCTTTACACCCAATTTTTGTTATTTTAGAGGTTGGAAAATGGTGGAAAGAAGAGTTTTGTTGCATGTGGTGAAGATCTTGGATGATTTTATTGGGATTCTGGCTTAGGAATGGCAGCCATGTCCGAAATTGAAGGTAACAAGCTTTTCCCTATTTGATTTTATGATTTTTCATTGCTAGGGTTTATACCCAAATTCGTTAATAGGGGTTTTGGGGAAAATGATGGATGTTTATTATTGAATTCATGGGGAAAACAAGTAATGCATGCCTTATGATGATTATGAAATGATTTAGATTTGGAAAATCATGATTATGCATTAACCCCATCCGTGAACAGTAACCTTAGAGACAAAATTGGTATTAAATGGCGGAAATTGATAATGGAATTTGATTATTAACTTGATTACCATGGCTATGGCATGATTAGGAGTTGATAAAATGTGATTATGCATGAGTTATTGTTGTAAACAATCACTCATGACTAGTAAACATGGGGGTTTTGTATAAAAATATACTTATGCTTGGTTTAATTGAGTTATAAGCATGAAAGAGGATGTTTTAGTGAAGAAAACATAAAAACAATGATTTGGATGAAAAACCCCAAATTTGAACCACATGGGATCCTAAATTGATATGAATGATGATTTCATTTAAAACATGTATGGGAACATGTAATTAACTGATGAATGAGAATAAAGCCTAATGAGGAGATTTAGTGGATTTCATCTATTTTATGAATTGCGTAGAATTTTCATTTGAAACATATGTAAATTGAATGTTGATACATGTTGTATATGTAGGGTTTCTTGAGCATGGATGAGAAGCCAACTTGAGAAATTGTAATTCAAATAAGGAGTTGTGAAATAATCTTCATTAAAGTAAGTACGCACCCTTTTGGTTTCCATGCATGGATGGGGATAGTGAATATCCCATGTTTGTGTTTTAGCATGTATAAATGGATGGGGATATTAGATATCCCATGGGTGTGTATTGATCAATGTGTTCCATGCTATATTATTTTGTAGATATGAGGAGATATGGATTGTTAATGGTATTGTGATGTATAATTTATTAAGCATGGAAAGTTTAGGTGGATGAATGAACGATAGTGGTCTATATTCTATAACCCTTATCTAAATGAATGTATGGATTAAGAGAAATAAAGATTAGTCTATGATCATTATTATGGTATAGGCATACACATATGGATTGTGAGATAATGGATGATCTTTTAATTTATCTTAAATATTATTTATGATGTCGTGTGATTGTATATAGTGGTGAATGAGAATTATTAGATGATCTTGCATATGGATATGCTAAATGAAATTGTTTATAGTATAATATTTGCATGACTATTCTGTGAGAGTTCAAATGAAATTGTATATGTATGGATTGATAGGGTATTGTAATCCCATTTTATATTTGTATAAGTGTATTTAAATAATTTCAGTTGATGTTTAAAAGAAATGTATTGGCATGTCATAATAGTTTCTATACAAGGTTGTAAACATAAAGAGAATAATATGATTCCCCTTAGTTGTATTGCCATCATGATAGGTTTTGATCCTAGGCAATCGTGGGTGTGGGAGTGAAATTAGGGTTAAGGTTATTGTTTTATGATGATGGTTTATATTAGAAATTGTGACTATTGATATTATGAATTTATTTGATTAATGTATACTAGGTATTGATCTTGATATTTTTGGGGGAGACTCTGCCCAATTTTTGGTAATAATTTCCCTTAAAAATGGAAAAATTATAGTGTAATAGTGAAACACATAGGCCTGGGTGTGGGGCGTGACATACAACCATGCTACCAAGGTATACCACTCCACGGGTGCCACACCCATGCCATTAAGACATCTCCACACCTCACAAGTGTCACACCATATCCATGCCACCAAGGCATCCACGCCACCAAGGCATATCCACACAACACTGGCGTCACACTATATCCATGCCATAAAGGCACATTAACACCCCCACACAGGGGTCATCCACCATGCCTCCTAGGCATAACCATACCACATAAGAGTAACAAATCACTAAGTTACACTACACTATCATCAAGATACTACCATATACCAAATGAATCAACCATACCCCCTATGACTCGTGACTCATAATGAAGTTCCATGCAATGCAATTTCAAGAGTATTTCAGTTGTGACATACAACCAAATCCAAGTTACAAAGTAAATACATGGAAATGCATAATTTCATAATTCAAATCATAATGCAATATAATAAATACCATTCAAAACATAGGTGTAACACCTAGCCTAGGGGCCTATCCATTTCTGTATCCTCTTGAAATTTCTCTGCTTCTAACAATAACCCAGCAGAATCTTTCATGAATTATAGGGATATAAACCTGTGTATTTTTAATCATATAAAATTATAATTAAAGCAATGACATAAACCATACAACACACACCCACAACTGCCCATAAAACATGCCCACAACTACCCTGAACCATAGTTGCACTGTGATGGCAATAGAAATAATTGGAATCTTACAAATCCATGTACAAATTACAAATCTTTATCACTATGACATTCCAATACACTTCATTAGACATTATATGAAATCTTTCAAATACAAATATATAGACATGTATGGGACTCTAATACCAATTTCTCACATTATCATGAATAACCTCCTCTGACTTGTCTGCGAGTAGCAACTCTCAGTTGGGTCCCTCACTTGACCTGCTAGCTAAAAAATAAGAATAAGAAGCTGTGAGTCTGGGCAAACTCAATAAGCAAGCATGATAGAAATCAATAATTAATTAGAAATAGCGTGTTCCTAAACTAGAACATGAATAAAAGTTAATAATGTAATCATATCATGAGGTCCAAGTCCTCATTTTCCAATACAATGCTCTATATGACTCAATGTATAATATCATAACTATGCCATTGAGGCACCTTGTCTTATAATTGTGCCCTCCACACACATTAGATTAAGTCTGTGTCATCTAAATAATTATATCAAGTCTAAGCTACTTTGGACACATCATAATTGTCCCATTCAGGCATGCCATTTCATAATTATGTTGTGCGGGCATAAAACATATTATGTCGTATCCATGCATCTATTATTATAAGTAATTCAGTTACCATGTCCATATATATAAAATCATGGTATGCTTCCCATTCCATCAATACATACCTTCACATAATATAACATATCAGTACAAGAATGGGATAATCCTTATCCTATCATTTTCACACTATCACAAAATATACACAGAAAGAAGAGTCACTGGATAATCTCTATCTCCGATCATCCATGTATAATAGAGAAAGAATTAGGGAATAAACATAAGATATTCACTATCCCCATCCAACATTACATGCAGCCAGAATAGAGCCTACTTATACCTACATGGAGAGCCACCTCATAAATCCTCATCAGTTTTTTAACTCCCCATCCATGCTCAATGATCCCTACATATATCACTTATATTCAATTTACTTTGCATAAGTTTTCATATAAAGCCAATTCTCATTGCAATACCATTACACACAACAACTTTAGTTAACAGAGTGCATAATTGCACTTTATCATTATTCACAAGATTATCCAACTTATATTCCTCTTCAATCATTCCTTGATCACATATTTCATGTATTATATACATTGTGTGATACCTCTTTCCTAGCCAATTTCAAGCTGCAATATGATTAGTAAATTACATCATTTTCCTTATGGAAGCTTTTCATCAAACATGTAATAAGCACTATGCACATTGTGATTTCCCAACAAGGTGTCTCAAAGAACCTTCATTTCCTACAATATTCATGTAACACCTAGGGTGTTAATTTTGGTAAATTGCTAATTGAATACTTGAGTACATTGGAGTTATTTCTAATGTAACTGAAAAAGGATAGGAATTGAGGTGAGAAAAATTTTTAAATTGTAATTTCAGTAAAGGATTGAGATGAGAAGAAATTGTTTGAAATAAAACAATGCAAATGATTTGATGTTAGTTATTTGGGGCATAATTTTTATGCATTTGATTTTAATATTATGTGGAAAATGTTAGGATTAAAAGTGTATGAAAATGGAATGAAATAAATGGAGAAAAAATGGTGAAAAACATTAAAGCAAGAAGGGGAAGCGATTCTGCGCCACTACCTCAAAATCTAGTGCCACTTCGAAATTGGCATGGGGGCAACATTTAGCAGATCTGGCACTGCGGTACCCAATCTAGCGCCAGCCAATGGGATAAAATGGGGGCGACTTGTTCTATTTCATTTTTAGCCCGTTCCATTTCTTCTTCTTCCCTAACGCCCTAGCCATAAAAAACTTATCATCTAAACTCCACTTTTTGATCATCTAATCTAGTACATCCTTGAAATTCCTTGGAAACCCATGAATTTGGGTCTTGTTTTGTTGTTTGGGCATGTCTTTTAGGATGAGAATTCAAGTGGTTGTGAGCCATCAATGATTTGTGAAGATTTCAAGAAGGAAATGAGTAGAAAATGATCACCATGCTTGGAAACCAAGGTAAGATTTATTTTCTCCATCGAATTGGTATGGTTTTGTGCTAGGGTTTTGAACCCAACTTGTGAATAGTCAATTTGAGGAAGATGATAGGGGTTTATTGCTAAAATCATGGGAAAAATAATTTATTCATGCTTAATGATGTTTTGGAACTTAATTAGGCATGACAATTCATAATTTTGGCTTATTAGGGTTTGTGAATAGTAAGTATTCAGGAAAATGATGGATTTGGGTGTTAAAACAATGGGAAAATATTTTATTAATGGGTTATTGTGTGTTGGGGCTTATTTGAGCTTGAGAAGTTATGATTTACCTTGTTAGGATTTTGTAAATATTGTGAACAGTGAATTTCCCCCAAATTTTGTAGCCTATGGGAGAGTAAGTATAATTCATTGATTAAGGTGTTTTGGGAATTGTTTAAGAGTGAGAAATCTAAGTTTGGATAATGACCTAAATGGGATTGTTAAGGACTTTTGTGTATAAAGTGCTTAAGTAGCAAATTAGTTGCATTAAGAACTTAATTAACCTATTCATAAGGTTATTGGAATGTTACTTGTGTTATATGATGATTGCACTTGGTTGGAAATGGAATTCCTTAAGATCTCTTATTGAGATGTTATGATTTACATAGTACCTATTAGTTATTTGATACAATGTCTTAATGTGTTATACGTAAATTGGATCATGCCTATGTAGGGTTATCGATATGGATGGGAAGCTAAGGAACCAATGAGAATTGATGATTTGGCCCTTCACATAGGTAAGTAGGTCCCCTTTTCTGATTGAATGCATGGGGACTTACCCATATGTGTGAATCTGAGCTTGTATGTTTTGCTTAGGGATAGTGGATATCCCATTTGTTGTGAACATGTATGTTTTGATATTGTGACAGTTAATGATTGATGTTTATATTGATTTTGTGAAGGCATGAAGGTTAAGGATAGTGAATATCCTTTGAATTGAAATTATTAGTGTTTGGTTTATGCTGGGGTTTATGATGAGAATTGAATAAGTATCTCATATTATTGTAATTTATGATACTTATTCTTGTGTATGGATGCCTATTTGTTCGGGATAAAGAATATCTCATAGTTATGATGGATAGTATGTTTCGTAAGGCTTCAAGTGAATGACCGATTTGATGGGAATAGAAAGTATTCCCCAATGTTGTTTAAAAATGAATGTTATATATTATACTATGGTGAATAATATCATATAATTGTCATGTTGAGAATTTGTTGACTGGAATGAAAAGAATATTGTATTAAATGTGAATGTTGGGCATGATTATATAGTTTTGATTATGATTGTATTATGTTCTTGATTATTGTTTATTGCTATTTTAACATGCCTACTTACTCAGTTGCCCGTACTTATGCTTTCTTGTTTAATTTTTTAGCTGACAAGCCAGATGAAGATTCCCAACTGTGGATTGGGATTGGTGAGCAAGACCAGAAGACATTTGAATGGTATGATTGAATGTTGGGATTGGAATCCCATTGTATATTTGTATAAAGATAATTATATAGTTGTATAAGTGTGATTAAGCTTCTAAGTGATGTATAATGGAATGTCTAGGGATAAATATATATGTTATTGAAATAGATTATGTTATTGCCATCATGAGGTGATACAGATTCTGGGCTATGGGTAGGTCAAGCTAGTTTAATGATTTATGAATTTATTTATAACTATTGAAATTTTAGTTTTATTCTTAATTGGAAATTGTACAGGATTATGTTTTATTTTGGAAATTGTGAATATTGATATTAGAAATTTATTTGATTAGTGTATATCAAGTGTAAATCCATAAAATTCAGGGCAGATTCTGCCAAAATTTTGGCAGAAGCTCCGTTAAGAATAGGAAAATTATTGAGAAGAAAGGGAATAGTAGTGTCCTACATAGGCCCCAATAGAGAACAATCTAATGAATAAACAAAACGCATAGGGTGAGGGGTGCAGGGCATTATAGATGGTATCAGAGCCTAGTAACTTATCTGTGTGATAAGTTCAATTTGGGTGATGAGCCTAGAATCATGTTGGCAATGACTATTGAAAGGAATAGACAATCACATGCCAATACAAGTTTATGAACCTATGAGAACATGGAAGTAGTTTAAGGATTTTAAAAGATGAATCTAAGGATATGGTTATTTCTGGGGAGTTCGAGTTGTAAGTAGGTGGATGAGGCATGTATTTTAGTAATGATGATTTGTTGTGGTGATGTTGAAAGAATATGTTTCATCTTGATGAATATTCAAATGTTAGTGATGTGAATGTATGCATTGGGATAGGAGTGCATACTAAATTGCCATGAAATTTGAAATGTTATGAATTGAGCATGATATTTGTGAATTGATGTGCTAACGCTAATATGAAGTATGCATGAACATGGAATGTCAACTTTGAATATGTGTAATCTTGTAAATTGATGTGTGAGATTGAATAAGAGATAGTATGATAAGAGTATGTACATTTTAAATGTGTGGATTACATAGTATTGTCATAAGTTGACTTGCTCATGTATTGAATTAATAATGATTTGTTAATGAATTTTGTGAAATGAAGCATGGAATGTTAATGAATCATGTGAAATTCCATATGGGTTGAATTGATTATAGTTGTTAGTGAATGATGTGAAATGAATATGAGTATGCTTTGTATGAGTGATATAGAGATGTTTGAGCTTGACATAGTAATGTCTATCAAGGCGTTGGTTGTAAACTCGTGAAAACTACCAGTATATAAGGAAACTAGTGAGTTGGTGGTTACCTTGTGAAAACCACCTATGTATAAACCAATGAGTTGATGGTTAGCTCATGAAAACTATAATTTTATAACCAGTGAGTTGATGGTCAACTCGTGAAAACCATCATTGTATAACCAATGAGTTAGCTCAAAAAAACCATCATGATGATGTCGATGGGATGTAATGCCTTGCACCCCCACCCTATGCATTTGACCATGCCAAACTGGGGCCAATGCAGAAAGCTACCATTTCTCTCTTCTTAAGGGAAATCTTCCCATAATCTCATCATTTTCCTATTTTTAAGGGAAATATCTTGCCAAAAATCATGGCAGAATCTACTTTAAAATATATGCATTTAAACCTATGGATACATTAATGTAATTCTATACATTTCTATAATTACCAAAATAATCTCTAAATAATAACATTTATTTCAAATTTACACCCACACCCATACTCATAGCTCTGCCTAAGATTGGAACTGTATCATAATGGCAATGTTCATCCCTGGAATCATACCATTTCACTTACATATCATAAATAGTTACTATAACATGCCATTATATTTCCTTTACATTATTTGGATTTATTCATACATCATATAACAATTTAATCAAATACAATATACAATCTTTGAATCAAATATAATTACATTTACATTAAGGGATTCCAATCCCCATTTCATCTTACCACATAAACTTATCTTCAAATCTTACTCTCAAATTCCAATCCATAGTTAGAATTCTTTACCTATCCTGTTAATTTAAAAAATAACATAAGAAGGCATGAGTTTAGGCAACTCAGTAAATAGGCAAAAATATAAAACCATAATAAACCAAAATCAATCAAACGCATGTTCTAACCCAAAACTTGAGTCAAATATATCACTACAATACACTCATGAGGCTTCAATCCTGATTAATCCAATAAATATAATACACCATTCTGGCATATAATGTCATAATTTCTGCTTCACCTTTCGACCACTCTAGGCTCATTATACTAGACTAGGTGCCATGCAAACACCACTCACACCAAAACTATGCCATGCAGGCATAACCTCATAACTATGCCATTCGGGCACCACATATCAAATTATCCCATATAGGCATAATACATATCAATTTACCATAATGATGACATCTTGGCATCTCACAATATATCAATGCCAATAGGGAATGTTTCCTATTCCATTACATCTATATCAAATACATACATCAATAGATACAACATAAGAGAATTTCTACTATTCCCATCCAACCAAGCATTCAATGCTTTCATACTTTTCAGTTTATATACAGTATCAGGATAGTGCTTATCTCTTTAAATTATACATCCATACACAAGAATAAAACTAATATTTATAAAATATGGGATATTTTTTATCCCAACAATCACATGTTTATCACAACTAGGGAATTCACACTATTCCTTATCAGTCTACTCATGCTCAACAAATGCATATCAACATAATCAGGGGATATTTCTTATTCCCAATATTCAGTAATCATGAACCTCATTCTTTAGAATATCACGGGATATCTACAATCCCTCAGACAAAACATGCGTGCCCAAAAATAAACAAGAGGATATTCAATGTCCCCATCCATGCATTCAGTAAACAAAACCTACTTACCTCAGCGATGAGTCATCTTAACCTCCTAAAGCTCCATGACTTTTCATCCTTCTCAGATGATCCTATACAGAGCAACAATCTCATTCATTTACAAGATATTTTAACCTATTTTAAATACTTTTCAATTATGTTATGTTAACACCTCTTTCATAGCCATTCACAAGCTACAATTTGATTAGTCTCTTACATCACTTCCCTTCTAGAAGTATTTTTATCAAACATGTGATAAACACCACTTAATTTAGGGTTTCTTGATAGAGCATCATCAAAAATCTTTATTTCTTACAACATTCACTTTATATACACGATTATCATATAAACATCTTTAAAATAACTTGATTAAACTTTTCATTCAATCAATTCAGGACTCACACAGCCCATATACAAAAACCCTCTTTACTCCCTAATTAGGGCATAATCAAAAATCCAATTTCACTAGTCCAAACCACCCCCTATAAGTTCTAAAATATTAAAATCATGCAATTAATCATTTCCCCCAAGATTAATATAACATAAATCATGAAACCCCCAAATTCCACTATTCCCAAAACCCTAGCTTAGCAAAATCCATAATTTTTCATGCCAAATTGCTATAATCCTCTTATTAAATCATTCCTCCATGGATTTATAACAAAATACATCATTTTCCCCAAAAATCCACCATTTATGAGTTAGGTTCCAAACCCTAAAATTGAAAAATATGGAATTTGGTTGGAGAATTGATCTTACCTTTGATTACATGCATAGCCTTCCTCCCTAAACAAGGATCTACGCTCCAAACCCCACATAACTCCTTTCATTCAAAAGAAATCAGATTTTTCTTCCATTTTTAGGTTCAAATGGATAAAATTTGGGTTTAAATGAAAGATCAAGGGATTCATCACTCAAGCAAGGGATTTTTCAAGCTAAATTAGCAAGAAATCAAGCATAACGGGGCTAGGGCAAAAGGGAAGGAAGAACGAAATAGACCAGGGCAAAAAATGGGATGAAAAATGGCCAAAAAGGTTTGTTGTCTGGCTTATATCGCTGACTTGCACTAGCTCCGCTGCCACTGCCTCTGCCTGCTCATCAACCAACGCCGCGAGGCCCATTCTGAAACCTCCAGAGCCAATTTCCTGGCCCACTTTTCTTGATTTTTCCACCTTTTTTGACTCTTCTTTCCCCATTCTTTTACATACACTTTTAATCATAATATTTTTATATAACATTAACATCTAATGCATAGAAATTATGCCTCAAATAACTTAAAATCAATTCATTTGCATTATTTTCTTTCAAAATAATTTCTTCCCTTTGTTTCTAATGCCTCGAGCATTACATGGAACACATAAGGCAATAATACACTTAATTCCCTTAGTAGATGGAGATGGTAAAACCTAAAATTCTTTGAGCTACAATGAAGGCAAGATGTTTTAGGCAATATTGAAAATGCTACTATAAATCCAGGGACTTTGTAGCCAGAGTTACAGGAGTAACCAATCATACATTGAAAAAGGGAAAGGGTGGTTTGTGTGGCCAAAGATGATATGCCTGATTGGTGCGATGGCTCTAATGGCTAGATTGGATATGCCTGATTGGCATGATGGTCCAAATGGCCAGATTGGATACGCTTGGATGGCAAGAGGGCTTGAATGGATGGATTGGAAATGCCTTGGAGGCATGGTCTGCATGGCCCGAGATGATATAGAGGCCTGAATGGCCTAGGGCTTAGCATGGATGCCTGGATAGCTCAGACATGAGGTGATACTTGTGTAGGGTGGAGGCCTGGATGGCCTTGATATGCCGAGGGCTTGGCTATGATACCAGGATAGTCTAGTGTGACTTAACACCCGTGTAGGGTGGAGGTGTGGGTGGCGTGGTATTGACATGGTATTAATATGCCTAAATGGAAAAATAATGAGGGAATATAATTGATAGTATGAAAGATAGATAATGTATAGTTAGTAAAATTATGGTTGGAAAATGATAATGATATGTGAATGTGGGCACCTTAGTGATCAGGCGAATTGTAATAGAACATGTCATAGGAATGATATAAGAATGATGTACCTTGGTGATAAGGCTAATTATAAACATTTTCTTATAGGTATATCTTGGTGTGGGGATAGTTAAACATGTCCCGGTATATGGATGAAAGTCTATGTATAAGCCTAGAATGAAATTTTAGGAATATGAATAATGATCTTGGCCAAGTGCACCTCAAGTGTAAAAATGTGAGATTGCATATGAATTGTGTGTAATTGTGTGTGCCATAAAGGGATAAAAGAAAGGCCCTATGATGGGGAAAGATATTAGAAATTATAATAAGCTAAAGGAGGGCTGGTTACCATTTTACTTGAGATATTTATAGACTTGATAATGAATAGAGATGTTTAACTTAGCTAACATCAAGTTACAATTGTAAATACAGTCATCAAGGTATTTTTCAAAAATGGAGTGGAATATTAATCCATGAAGTGAAAATGGAACTAAGTGATGAAATGTCTATACTTGGGATATGTATATAGATGATTGAAATGTTGCGCAAAGATATTTATGGTGTCGAGAGTGTTATGAATTGACAGCCAAATTGAATATTACGAGTATATAGCTTGAGCCTGTATCATAAGTATTGTATTGATATATTCTTGTCAAGATATTGTCATTAAGATATATTGTTAATGTTATACACTATTGTGGAATTGATAGAATGATACCATGATTAATGAAAAGTTAGATAATTTGGAAAACATGTGATAATAATATCACATCTGTGAGGTGTAAATATGCATCTTGTAAGGTTTAGATATAATAAGGCTTGGCAGAAATGTCTTGATAATCCAAATCTAATATGGCATGGTGAAAAATTAACGCGCCTTGAGAAGTATGAATGTCACGATAACAGAGTCCCTCGCTTGAGTAACCCATGATCCACATGGAGTAATGATGGCACAGTATGATGTCCTATGGAATGAAAAGCCTTACTAATAAGATACTTGAGGATAAGGCAATGTAAGGGTTTAATTTTGTGTTTGAGCTAAGATTGAAATTGTATATGAACCTAAGTTAGAAAGACATATTTTTCATAGACATGAAATTGTATCTAATTATGGGTGGTATAAAATTAAAGTATAATCTTCATTTTGAATAAGGGAGTGGAATATAGTATCTTTCATGAATATGAATAAAAGTAGTGGAATCGGATAATACTTTTGATTAGAATTTGTCAAAATAAACATGTCTTGAATGATTAGGATATTTAATCCAAAAAGATACAATTTATGAGGTGTATCACATGGATAAGGATCCACAAATTATGGATTTGAAAACTTGAGAAAATGACAAGATTAATTGATATTTAAAGTTTCAAGGATAAAACATTTTGTAAGGAGGGAGGTCTGTAACACCTGAGGTATTAATTTTGGTAATTTGGTACTTGAATACTTGAGTACATTGGAGTTTTTTTTAATGTAATTGAAAAAGGATAGGAATTGAGGTGAGGAAAATTTTTATAATTGTAATTTCAGTAAAGGATTGAGATGAGGAGAAATTGTTCGAAATAAAACAATGCAAATGAATTGTTATTTAGGGCATTATTTTTATGCATTTGATGTGAAAAATGTTAGGATTAAAAGTGTATGAAAAAGGAATGGAATAAATGGAGAGAAAAAGGAGAAAAACATTAAAGAGGGAAGTGGCAGTGATTTGGCATCGCGACCTCAAAATCTGGTGCCGCGGCGCCTCTTCAAAATTGGCATGAGGGTAGCGTCCAGTACATCTGGCGCCCGCCGGCGGGATAAATTGGGGTTGATCTATTTCGTTTCATTTTCAGCCCATTCTATTTCTTCTTCCTCCCCAAAGCCCTCACCATAAAAAATCCATCATCTAAACTCTGATCATCTAAGCAAGTAAATCCCATGAGTTTGGGTCTTGTTTTGCAGTTTGGGCATGTCTTTTTGGATGGGAATTTGAGTGGTTGTGAGCCATCAATGCTTTGTGAAGATTTGGGGATGGAAATGGGTGGAAAATGATCACCATGCTTGGAAATCATGGTAAGATTCATTTTCCCCATAGAATTTATATGGTTTTTGTGCTAAGGTTTCAAACCCAACTCGTGAACAGTAGCTCTTGGGGAAGATGATAAGATTTTATTATTAAAATCATGAGAAAATGATTTATTCATACTTAATGATGTTTTGGAACTTAATTAGGCATGAGAATTCATAATTTGGGCTTGTTAGGGTTTCTTGAATAGTAGCTATTGGGGGAATAGTAACTATTGGAGGAAATAATGGATTTGGTGTTAAAACTATGGGGAAAATGTTTTCTTAATGGGTTATTATGTGTTGGGGCTTGCTTGAGCATGAGAAGTTATGATTTACTATGTTAGTGGTTTGTATCTAATGTGAACAGTGAATTTTCCCCAAATTTTATAGCCTATGTAATAATTATGGGAGAGTAAGTGTAATTCATTGATTAAGATGTTTTGGGAATTATTTAAGAGTGAGAAATCTGAATTTGGACAATGACCAAAATGATATTGGAAAGGATTTTTGTGTATAAAGTGCTTAAGTAGAAAATTAGTTGCATTATCCTATTCTAAGGTTATTGGAATGTTACTTGTGTTGTATGATTATTGCACATGGTTAGAAATGGATTTCCTTAAGACCCCTTGTTGAGATGTTATGATTTACATGGTACCTATCAGCTATTTGATAAAATGTCCTAATGTGGTATACATAAATTGAATGATGCCTATGTAGGGCTATTGATATGTATGGGAAGCTAAGGAACTGATGAGGATTGAGAACAGGCATTTCACACAGGTAAGTAGGCCCCCTTTTCTAATTGAATGCATGGGGATTTGCCCATTTGTGTAAATCCGGGCTTGTATGTTTTGCTTGGGGATAGTGGATATTCCATTTGTTGTGAACATGTAAGTTTTGATCCCATGATAGTTAATGATTGATGTTTATATTGATTTTGGTAAGGCATAAAGGTTAGGGATAGTGAATATCCTTTGAATTGAAATTATTAGTGTTTGGTTTATGCTGGGGTTTATGATGAGAATTGAATAAGTATCTCGTATCATTATAACTTATGATACTTATTCTTGTGTATAGATGCCTATTTGTTAGGGATAAAGAATATCCCATAGTTACGATGGATAATATGTTTCGTAAGTCTTCAAGTGAATATCTTATTTGATGGGAATAGAAAGTATTCCCTAATGTTCTTTAAGAATGAATGTTGTATATTATATGATGGTGAATAATATCATATAATTGTCATGCTAAGAATTTATTAACTGGAATGGAAAGAATATTGTATTACATGTGAATGTTGGGCATGATTAGACATGTTCTGATTGTGATTGTATTATATTCTTGATTATTGGTTATTGTTATTTTAACATGCCTACTTACTAAGTTGTCTAGACTCACAGTTTCTTATTTAATTTTTAGCTAATAGGCCAGATGAAGATTCCCAACTGTGGATTGGGATTGGTGATCAAGAGTAGAAGATGTTTGGATGGTATGATTAAATGTTGGGATTGGAATCCCATTGTATATTTGTATAAAGATAATTGTATAGTTGTATAAGTGTAATTAAGCTTCCAAGTGATGTATAATAAAATATAATGGCATGTCTAGTGATAAATGTATATGTTATTGAAATAGATTATGTTATTGCTGTCACGGGGTGATACAGATTCTGTGTTGTGGGTAGGTTGGGCTAGTTTAATAATTTATGAATTGATTTATAATTATTAAAATTTTAGTTTTATACATAATTGGAAATTGTATAGGATTATGTTTTATTTTAGAAATTGTGAATATTGATATAAGAAATTTAGTTGATTAATATAATAGGTGTAAATCCATAAAATTTAGGGCAGCCTGCACCAAACGTTTGGCAGAAGTTCCCTTAAGAATAGGGAAATTATTGAGAAGAAAGGGAATAGTAGCATCTCGCGTAGGCCCCAATAGAGAACAATTTAACGAATGGCCAAAATGCATAAGGTGTGGGTACAAGGCGTTACAATTCATCTTGCATACAACATGATTAACATTCAAACAACCTTAAAAATAATTCAATTAAACCCTTAATTCAACCAATTTGCTCCTTGAACACTTTATATACAAAAGCCTTTTCCAACCCTATTTAGGTCATTGTTCAAATTCAGATTTTTCATGTCCAATTCACCCTAAAACTGTTGCAAACAAGGAATTAATTAATTTTCCCATGAAATCCTAAACAATCTCCCTCAATTCTCCCACAATGTCATTGTTCATGAATTTGGTATAAACCCTAAATAACTAGAAATTACAAAAATAATTGGGAAAAACACACTTACCATCATTTTCATGCATGGCTTCCACCATAGGTTAAGAAACCGGCACCAAATCTTCAAGAACCTACCATGGGTTGCAACAAAACTAAGTTTTCATCTTCTTTCACCATCCAAATGGCTCAAATTAAAGTTTAGATGCATGCTTGGATGATTACATGCCTAAATCATGTTGTTTTCTAGCAAAAAGGGGTAAAACGTTTGGGGCATCAATGAGCTAGGGTAAGGGTGTGGGCATGGAAGAAGAGATGAAGAAGATCCCCTTTTTCAAAGTAATATCATGGAATTGGATTCCAATGCTGCGACATTGGATTCCAGTGCCGCAGCATTGGCCTATTTCCCCCTCTATTTCTCTGTTTTCTTCACTTTATGCCTTGCCTTTTTTTCACATAGCTTCTAGCCATGATATTTCCCCATATATATGATGTTTAATTACATAATAAAACCCTCATTTAACTAAGAATTACATCATATAATCACTCCTCTATTCAATAAAACTCATGTCAAATTCCTCATACTTCATAAATTCATATACTTTTTACCCGAACATGATGACTCAAGAAAATATTCTTAATTAACACCCTAGAGTGTTACCTAAATCATGGGATACTCACTATCCCCATCAATCTACACATTCACACATGTACAATAGAAACAAACCTACTTACCTTAGTAGAGAATGACTACACAATCCTTAACCTCAAACTCAACAACTTGGCTCCTAAGTCAGTGTCAATGGATCCTACACACATAACATGTACCACAATTGAAATTTGCATGTCTAAATAGGAGATCTAACTCAATTTCATAAACTAGGTGAAATTCACTTAATCACTGCATTAGGGTATATTCTTATCTCATTATTCAATTACACATTCCAAAAACTTGTTCTAGTGGAAATTATCATCCATTT
>JAYJMB010026307.1:0-15220 GCA_036873735.1 Pouteria campechiana
AAGTTTAGTTTCTAAACCTTATTCTACTACCATACTCCCTCCAACCAAACCTCCTCCTTCCATAAAGAAAGTTCTAGCTTCTAGGCCTAAACCTCCACTTAGCAAAACTAGACCACCTTCATATAAACCACTTCCTCCTCCTTCTATCTACTTAGACTAGGAGGAATATGTTCGTAGAGTTAGAGCAAATAAGTTAACTCATGTGGCTGGGCAGCTCCTCGTCTACCTTGAGTTATTTAGGCTTAAATACTTGGCTCATCTCAAGCTTATCTCTCCCCTCGTGCCCCCATTAGCATTACTAGCTACATTAATATAGCCTCAACCAATTCTAGCAACAATGGTCATATTAGAAACAGGTCCTCAAGTATCTTTAAAAAGACCAATAATGACTGGATTCAACAAACAGGAGCCCAAATCCAAGAAATAAATCTCTTTTTATCACAAAGATGTTATCTGTAATTTTGATATATACTTATTTTTTCTTATACTTACTCTGTAAGTTGAAATTTATGATATGTACTTATTGATATATAATACTTATACACTAGTCTGTAATTTTGATATGTACTCATTGATTCTTATACTTACATTGTATATAGAATAGTTATCATCTTATGGAAGGTGGTTAGCAGCTTTGCTCATTTTATTTTTGCTAGTCATCTAAGTATAAGGAATGGTCTTTCCAAGCTTTTGTTACTACTGGACTTTCCCATGTCCGGGAACTGTTCATCCATGTCTCAATTCATATCCCATGTCCGAGATTATGAAGCCGGACATGGATGAACAGTTCCCATTGTCCATGTCCCAAGTCCCATAGAGTTGTCCCACTGTCCATGTCCCATATTCGAGATTATGAAGCCGAACATGAATGAATGGTTCTCATTGTCCATGTCCTACTTTCCATGTCTTAAGTCCCATAGATTTGTCCCACTATTAATATCCCATATCCCACTATCCATATCCCATACTCAGTCCATGTCCTAAGTCCCATTGTCTATGTCCCATGTCCTACTCTCCATATCCCAAGTCCCATTCCCATATCCCACTCTCTATGTCCCATAATCCCAGACATGAGAAATGAACTTGGACCTTGACTCCTCTCCTCAGCAGTGTCCAGAATGCCATGAAGTCGGACACCAGATTAAAAAGCACTCTTCTATTATAATAGTTATTGTAACGAATCTCCACAGTCTATTCATATATTCGTTGCCCATCTAAGTATTTATATGAAGCACCAAATTTACATAGTCTCAACCAATAATTGTTATATTTGCAAGCAGACTAGTGCTTACCGCATGCTTCTTGCAAAAGTACAAAATCAATAGATACACCAAATAACTAACAAAAATATATGTCATCTTTTTTCATACCCTTCATTAACTCGAAGGCGAGTTAGAGTTTCTGTGGTTTTCTATAACACTTTGAAGCTTTGAAAATTCTACCAAAGGGTTATCTGTAGCAATGTTTCACGTAGTAGGTTCAGATTGGGCGTTAGTTTAGGCTAGGTCCCAAAAAGGTCTCGAGTCATCTCTTCCCATCTTTCAAGTTCTCTTCCCAGTTGAACTCGATCTTGGTTCAGGACAGCATATGTTCAGGCTAAAGCTAGCATAATCTCCTACTAATGTTGTTGTACATTTATAAGTCTACGTTTCAACTGGGATATCTTATACTCTAGACCATTGATCGTTAGTCTAACCCAATCTTCTATTGTTGTAAATAATGCATTCTAAGGTCCATTATTTGAAGAACTGAACATATTTTCAATAGAATGGTTTTTGAGCATTGAGGAAGATGAGGTATAGGATGTTTCAAATGTCATTAGAGCTATTAAAGAAAATCTCTTACAGGATATATATCAATTTAAGCTAGTATCACTGAACAATGATAAATACATGTACGTTATTAAGTTTCCAATGCTCAACTGACGCTCTTATGAAACTTGACACATCATAAACAATGATGGAATATTCATGTTATTCTAAGCATTTAAATGATTATGTATGGATATCATTGGAGAATTAAGGAAAAAACTATGGATATACAGAATCTATTAATATTCTAGCAAGAAAAATTTTAATATATTAATATTTTAATTCATACAGAATATCTATTACATATCAGAATTAAAATTAAGAGTACGATGAAGGGAACTGGTATCTAACCATGTGAAGGAGCTATCTTATTTTACACTAATTGGAGCTAGATAAGTGGTCGGATGCAGAATGTTTGATACAGTCCTTTAGTCTTAGAACATTTTTTATCTCGGACTGTAACCGTTAATGTTCATAGTTTACCTCAAAAAAGTGCTCTGCCCATGAAAGAATCATGTCTTGCTAGATGAGTTGCAATTCTCACAGTGGAGTCTATAGCATTTGTATCTCTTTGCGTAGTTATTCAATCCTGCATAAGGCTCTCTCCTCTAGAGTCATATTCCACAACTCCCATAAAATATTTGGCTTCTTGTTGTCCATTAGTAGCAATGGTTGGAATGAAAGAAGGTTTGAGAAATTCTGGACTTGGAGAAAAAAGGTTAGGATGATGGGATGCTAAGTTGTACCCAGATTAATGCATAAATTAAGTCCAGCGTCAGAACTTGGAATGCACTCTTCTTCACCTTAACAAGGTTGCATTCATCTCCTAAAAAATAAAGAATATCAAGCCTTTGAAAAGTCATATTGAATAAGACTCCTGATTGATGTTGCATATATGTTATGGACTTTTTGGCCAAGCCTTGGGTATTGATGGTTTAAATTGGAGTATCTTGTTAAGTTAAATTATGTTGTAAACTAAGGATTATTGAGTATCATGTCAGTCATGGTAAATTAACTAAATATAGTTATATTTGTCTATATCCCGTCAGTTATTTGAGTCACATTTTATGGGTTGTTATGCATTTCTTGATGTAGTGGTTAGTGGGTCTGGACTTAGTCCAACAATTATTTCATTTCTAGCTCTATTATGTACCAGTTATTCTCATCAATGAAGGCAAGAAAATTTCAACAGGATTGTTCTCTTGGAGGTGAACCCCCTCGAAGTGGTTATTTACATTTATTTTCTTTTTTTTGTACTTTACAATATAAATAATTCATTAATAGAAAATGTGAAAAATTATGACTCTTAAGTTAGGGAATAGTCAGCTATCTAAAAAGGTCTAACTTGATGCCATTCTGAACACTACTGAGGATAGGAATCCAAGTCTGGGTTCATTTCCCATGTTCGGGATTATAAATCAGGACATGGATAAATGGTTCACACACGAAAGTAGACTTGCCCATGTTCGGGAACCATTCATCTATGTCTGCATTCATATCCCATGTGCTGGATTATAATTTCGAATATGGACATGGGATATGCACAGTAGGACTTGGGACTTGGGACATGGACATGGATATAAAACTTAGGACATAGATACTAGGATATGGGATATGGACATGGATATGAAACATGGGACATAGACAATAGGACATGGGACATGGGACTTGGGACATAGATAATGGGACATAGGACATGGACATGGACATGGACATGGGACTTGGGACATAGACAATGGGACATAGGACATGAGACATGGACATAGACATGGGACTTGGGTCATGGATAGTGGGACATGAGACTTGAGACATGGATAGTGGGACATAAACAGTGTAAACCCTTCATCCATATCCTAAATTAATATCCCATGTTCAGGTTTATAAATCAAGACATGGATGAATGGTTTCGCTCGAGACACTAGACCTACTCATATCTGGGAACTATTCATTCAAGTTCAGGTTCATATCTCATGTCCAAGATTATAAATCCATACTTGGATGAATTGTTTATGACGAACAGAGAAGTTTGGCTCATATCCTGAATCGAACCTTCATGTTCGAGATGCAAATCTTTTTAAAACAAAGATGATAAGTTGAACAAAGAGGTCCAATGGCCTTAAATCATAACAACAAAATAAAGGCGGCCTTCCCTGGTGTAATCACAGCAGATGCATAAAAATAACTATCTAAAATCATATTTGAAGAAAAAATATTACAGATAGTTCAAGTTAAAGACCATTATCTCAAAAGACATCATCATAGAAAAGTATTTTACTATCTACATAAGCCACACTATGATAATTATAAGCACTATAAAATATAAAATGTGCAGTCTTCTCTTGTATGCCTTGACCTCTATCTCCAACACCTTGTAATTGGCCTCATATCGCGATAACTCTTCTCTTGTGTACTGCATTTCTTAAACTTTTGATTTTAATTGTCGATTCTCTTTATGTATAGCACACAGCTTACTATTCAGCTTCCTAATCTCATGCATTTAATCTCTTCTAAACTGATGCCTTCTGTCAAACATAAGGGAATCCACCCATCAAAAAAGGAACATTTGTTAGGGCCATCCTATAATGAGACAATTAAACAATTGTCAATTACATCAGAATGTTTATACAAGATACTAAAGAGAAGTATAAAAATACTCACAAAATACCCCGTATAACTAAGAAATCGCCTCTCTAGGTTCTTATTCGTATAAGAAGTCAAGATATGTGCTTCAAAATCAGTTTACAAGAAGCTCTTGAAGAATATGGCTATTTATGAAACTCTTATGTTCTTGTATTGATTTTTGAATCTTTTTCAAGCCTTCAAAAATAATTTCATAAAGAGCCAAATCGTTGGTCCCATCACAAATAATTTTACTATATTTTTGCATCAAGTTGTGCTATCGTATAAGCTTTGAATTTTCAACACTTGATATTATGGCACATTGTTAATGTATGATCTTTTCCTTAGGTCTTTGGGTCGATCTCTTCAATATTAGTTTTTTAGACATACTAAAGATCTCTTGTACATGAAATACTATAAGAATATGTGTACACACTATCCCTAAAAACTCCTACTTTTTGCATAAACATTTGACCATCCTGCTTTCATTGTCCCATTCAACTCTTCTAACCCTTTTAGGATAACCACTTGAATATCTATGAACAAAATATTAATCTATATGGCCGTCTGACACACTAATCTGTGCAAGATAATACTGGCATTGCTCCAACTTTTTCTAAAATTTCAAAAAAAATCTCCTTTATATACACTTTTATCATGTTATACTCAATAGTGTATTATGTTTTCATAATTGACATGCCATATGTTATTTTACAATCAGCATCTATTTCTGCCCAATACTTCTCTTTAGCAGCCTGTTCATATGCACAAGCAAATTTTAATAATTTTGTGCTGCGATGTACATATTTATCAAATAATGAATTCATACTCTCAAATCTCCTTATAGTTATCATGTCAACTAAAAAATGACATCTAATATAAGCAGACACCCACACATTTCTGATATTATACAGTTACTGCAGCCATGAGTGATCATGCAAGCCATAAGTACCGATCATATTAGCTCATGTCTTTTCAAATCCATCTGATATCTCACTTTTGTATATGTAAGTAGACAAAGTCTTGTGAAAAGTTGGATTGTTATGTATCACAATACTCATATTTTTATTAATTTTTTTATTTAGGTGTCATATGCAAATAACATGGTGGGTTTGAGGGAATACATCTCTTACAACCACAGAGATACAACATCTTGGTCAGTCACTATTACTTTAAGAGCTACACCTCCCATTATATTAAGTCATGTTTTGAATAACCATTTAAAAACAGTTATGGTCTAGCCAAAAAGTAGTCCCGCCCTAAGTAATAGTGATTGCTTATGATGGTTAATGCCAACAAATAGTTCAAATGGCATATCATATTCATTTGTCTTCTATATCATGTCAAAACATATAACATCACCAAATGCCCATAATCAATTTTAGTTGCACCATCAACCTAAAAAAAATGACATCAGATGTCCTTCTCCATCCATTTGTAGGTCAAAACTAAAATGAGGATCGACTTTTAATTAACTATAAAAGTATTATAACAAAGCATCTAACCCTCCCTCCCCTCCACTAAACTTGGGTTGACGTCGCCATATGTAAGTGTTTTAAAGGTCTAACTGTCAAAACTTCAAATTTTCCAACTAACCTGCCTCATAAGTCATAAAGTCTAATGCCCTCACTACACCAACCCCAACTTGATTCAATCATTCCATAATATTTACTTGACAATCTAGCACATTCATATGTGATCGTAAAAAATGAGATTTATTAGGTGATTCTAGACCATGGCTATATTCAATTATAAATCTTGTAATAACTCACTTATCATAATCCCCATGTTTAGAAACCCCAAGTAATGTCATGCAATTACATCTGGTGAGACATCTCTCTTTATACTTTCGCTTATTCTTTTCTGTGGGTTTAACATTTGAAGCTTCATGTGAACAATTTGAGTCAGTTGGCAGGCAATCTACTTTAATGAGCTTGGCCTTCCTTAATCTCTCTTTAAATCATTTAAAAACCCAAGTACATATGTCTCCATTGACCAACTTTCTTGCATAGCTCTTTTTAATACTAATGTCACAGTTTTGCATAACCATCGTAGAACTGATAAGTATCTTCTTCACTGTTAAATTACTAGTATATTCCTATCGATGAATTTTGTACAACACTGCCCACTGTATCTATATTATCGACTTCTGTACTGTTTATTTTGATACTCTGTTTATTTGGATCAGGGGACTTAACTCATCCTTGTAATTTACATTTATAATATTTACATGTAAATCAATGAACCTAAAACAAGTTGTGTCAAAATAGATAATAACACTGTCCTTGAGAAAATATGCTAATCACTACAAAACATGATATATAGTATAAAAATTCAGATGAACAACCATTTAGTTTGTAAAGTTAGATTTATTTTAATAATCACAAATTCGTCTGCAATTGAAAACTACAATAATAAAATTCATGAATAGAAATTAAATAAAAGAAGAATTATTTAATTTAAATAAATTAAACTCAATAGACATTTCACCAAATAGTTGCTATGTGGTTTTAATATTTTTAATCGAGCGAAACTTGAACAACTATCTCACTTGAAGTAATAACAAAAAGCACATGGTGTTGTCGTGAAACTAATGTAACTTTTAGAAAAAAAAAATAACAACAACAATGATAATGAATGAGTAGAATGAATATGACTTACTTCAAAAACTTCTTCTTTACCAGAGTAGCAAGTATGATAACTCCTTTATAGTTGTGGATGAGACTTGCAGGAATCGATCGATTTTCAAGGTCTACTTCAAGTTAGGGGATTTGAGGGCAGTGGACCTGCGGAAACAGACCTGAAAAATAGATATAGAAGATGTAGGAGCTAGTGCAGATTGGAGGATAGAAATTGATTTTCGGTTGGGGAAGAGCGAAAGTAGAGCAAACAAGGCAAGGGAGGGTGGGAAAAAGGCAAAGAGGTGTGAGTGAGGGAGACTGGAAGCAGTCCCGTAGCTCCCCCCCTTCGTAGCACATGTTGTGTTTTTAGGAGACAGAGCCAAATAACACACTCTCCCTCCCATACTCACAGCACCCACAAAGGACCGAGATCTTTTCCGTTGCATCATACAGTTATAATACTAGCTACACTGAATATTTTAGTATAACCAACTACACTAGATCATTTCCCTATATATGTATATATTATATAGAATGACTTATGATAAACCATCCTTAGCTCATCGATGATAAGCCGGAAAAAAAAGAACTCTGAACATCATCAAGATAGATAGCCCCATGTGAAGAGCATGATGGACTCATAAATTTGACAATGATCATTAGTAATATATAGGATCGCGAGATAGCTTAAAAGGTCCAAAAAATGTACCATATGAATATTGCAATGGTTAGTTGACATTAGTAAGAGTTAGGCAATATTGATGATCCACGTTTTAACTTCAATCCTAGCAATGGTGCTCACATGGTTTTGGATCATTAATGAAATTCATCTAAAAGCCATATGTTAGCTTTTTAGGTTTAGTCATTGTTTTGTTCAACTATTTTGAAATTTTATTTTAATGATATTATTGTAACAAAAAGGTGAATCGATAAGTATGAGGTGAGAGAAACATATTTTCTTATTAATTTAATGTGTGATTTTTCGTATTTATATTTTGTTATCTTAAATAATCAAACCCACCAAATTAATTCTACAATACAGTTGGGTTGAAAATCAATAACTAGTCTAGCTGGTAATTCAATTGAATTTTTAAACCATTACATCCATCAAACATCAATAATTATCATTACCATATGTGTATGTATGTATGTATGAAAACGAAGGATATGATCCTGGTAGAATTAGAATGATATATGTTAATGTAAAATAAATAACTATAATAAATATTTTTTTCATAAAAATATAAGTAATAACATTGAAAACCTAAGGTTGATATATATATACAAAAAATTAAGTGGGTAAATGTTGTATAAATAAATGGGATAGAAAGAAGGTGTTTTACTTACTTTACTTGTTTTAAACTATTGTGATGCTTTTAAACCAAATCAAACGTAATTAATAAGATAAAATATGTGTAGTGAAATAATGTAATTAAAATAGTTATAATAAAGGCATAAAACTATAACAATGATAAAATTATTAAGAATCAAAATGAGAAAAAAATACTAATGCTTTGCACTTCACTTTGTACGCTCAAAAATAGTATTTCACACTATATCATTTGGTTTCAATAAAAATAGAAAAAGATATATTGTAATACTACGTTTACATGCCCGTCTTACTTTCAATAGTCCTCTTCTTTACTCATTATTATTTACATTGTAGATTATTATCTCTTATATTTTCGTCTAAAACATCTACGTATTACATTGTTTCACTTATGTTGACATTATCATGTTTTCTTCTTGCATGTTACATCATTTCAATTGCTTCACATTACTTTCTTCTTTTGCCTTTTCTTAACAATGAAATGATTCATTTTACTTTTTTTTTTAACTTCAATTAGTAAGTTTGTTTGGATTGGGCATATTCCATATGGAGTACATTAGAAAAATATATTTGAAATATAACATTTGCTACTCTTATATTTAAAAAATATATTCTATTATTCCTCCATTTTTAGCTTTTAACTCTATTAATAACTCTCTCTCCCCTATCATGTGTCTTGAGCAACCGCTATCAATATATTATTTGCTACTCCTTGTGACTCTCAAGCACACTTGCAATGGCACGATCAATCTATTATTTTTACTACCCATTTAGGAATAGGTCCAGGTGAGTTAGTGGCAGAATATTTTGGTACCTATTTTTTTTAGATGCTATTGGTCTATTATCAGGAGATATGATTGCATTTATAATTTTAATAATAATTTTTAGTACTCAAATCAGGTTTTGTTTGGGTTCTAGCTTTCTTCCATGATTGCTAATTTTTTTCTGTGGTTTTGTCTATCTTTCTTCTTTGCGTTTGGTTTAAATAAAGTAGAAGTCAAAGTTTTTTTAAGAGTTTGATTTTCTATTTTGATCTGCTCAAGTTTTATGTTGGTGTTTTAGTTAGTCTTGAGCTCAGTATTTTCTTATCTTAATAGAGCATTCATAAACTATTCTTTCAAGATCCTTTTTTGTCTCCTTATGTTTGACTTTTAAAGTTTTAAAATCTAAATATAACTCATCTAATAATTCTTCAAGATCAGGAGTTTCAGGTTTTGAATTTACCTTGTCTTCAAGAATTGCAATGAAGCTTATTTTTATATAATGTTCTTCCTTATTTCTTTCTTTGGAGCTGAGCAAATTGGATTATGATTCATTTTCTTCTTTTGTTTCATTTGAGCTTTCTTGCATTATGTTCTCCAGCATTTCCCATGTAGTCATACCTTTATTCTTTTTTTTAAATTTTCTGTTGTTAAAGATATTCTTTTTATTAAAATAAGAATTATACATTTTCTTCTTGTCTCCTTACTTTTTATTTAGTTTAGGGAGTCAAACTTCATATATCAAGGCTTGCTCAATTGTAATAAATTGGGACCTCTTTTTTCTTATCTTTGCTTTTATTGTTGCTTTTGGAAATGTTTCAAAATCTTTTCTTCTTAATTATATTTTTGAATCTTGTGGTTATGATTATTATATCCTCATCATCTTCACTGGTTGAAGTTTCATCTAGAGATTCTAAATTCTCTGAATTAGCTTGTAAAACAATTGTCTTCGCTTTTAAATTCATCTAGTACCTTTTGCTTCATTAAGACTTTATGGGTCATGAGTGATCCCATGAGTTTTTTCACTATTATTTTATCCAAATCATTTGCTTCCTAGACAACAGTTACTTTAGGCATCCAATATCTTAAGATTTTATTTACTAACTTGAGTTTTTTATATTTCTCTCTAATGTTCTTTAGTCCATTCAGAAACATTTCAGAAATGGTTTGACTCCTTCATGAAGAAAGTTTCATATTCTTGCACAAGAAGATTTATTTTAGTTTCTTTCACTTGATTTGTACCTTCATGTGCTACTTGAAGTTTGTCCTAAATTTCCTTGGCTAAATCACAGGTGAAAATCTTTTCAAAGTTAGAAGAATATAGTGCACAGTAAGGGTAATTTTTACCTTGATATCACATTCTACTGCTTGAATATCTTCAAAGGTATATTTATTTTCAGTACTGGTAATTGATGAGCTCATAATCGACTATGTTTTAATATTTAAATTCACATATTTTGGATCTTCCTTTGACATTGTTTTACTAGATTATAATTACATTTGATAAAATACTACACTTAATGGAGTTAATCCATTTTTTAGGTATCAAAACATGTGAAAAAGGAGCCGAATGTGAAATAAACATCAATTCAAGTCCATTTATGATATATATATATATAGATAGATAGATAGATAGATTTATAAAACATGGTCAACATAATAGTTAAAGCCTTTGAAGTTACCCATCTAATGAATCAAGAATCATAGAATTTGGATATGAAATGTGAAAATTGTGGCCAAAATACTGCACTTTAGATTTGTTGAATATGACAAAAGTCTCATTTGTATACGATTTTTAATATATATTTAAGCATATTTTGAGGAACTGATAAACATAAAAGTTATAAATCTTAAAATTATCTTTGAAACATATAAAGAACTATAGAATTCTAATATTGTATGAGAAAGATATAGATAAAATAGTATACATTGCTCCTGAATCTAGCGGATAGCGAATTTGGTGCCACAACGCTAATTCTAGGGTCGTGGCGTTGGAGCTCGTAAATAGTGCCATGAAGGATTTTTTCTCAGGTTTGGAGGCGCGATAAAACTTGGTTTTGTGGGCTTTTTGAGGTGTTCCTTTGTTAAGATTTTCATAGCTCTTACTACGGTTTTTAGGGTTATTTTTGGAGGCTTTGAAAAAAAGAAGATTAAGGTTGAAGATCAAAGCAAAGGAGATTGAGTCCAAGGATTGGAAGTCAAGCTAAAAAGGAAAGATCTCAAGCTTTCTTTATTTTAATTGCTTTCTTTTTTTATATCTTGGATTTTATTTTGGGGATTTAAACTCTGATGATATTGAATGATTATTTGCTTGATTTATTCTCCATCATAAGTAGCTAATCTTCCCATTTATATGGGAGATGAATTTTATGTGGATTTCATGGATTAATTAATTATTTGCTTAATTGATTGTGCAATGAGTTATTTGTGATATTTTATGTTTAATGCCTTCAATTAATTGATAATCTATTGAATGATAATGTATTTAGGGTTTGACGCTTGAAAGAGGTAACTCTAAATAGGATTTAGGTATCACAGCATAAGTTCATAGATGACTCGGGAGAGCTTCTAAGTTTTATGAAATCATTTTAGAGAATATTAAATCTTAATGAATTCCTAATATTCTAATTTTTATAGGGATATCGAAATTAGAGTGTTAGGAATAGATATTGGAGCTGACACTCAGGAGAGGGAGTAGAGTTTTGTTGCATTCTCAAATTATAACCCAATGCTACGATCAATCGGTAATACGTTGAGAGCATTATGAATAAAACATAAATAAAATCAATTCTCTAGAGCTTTCATACCTTGATTTATTTTATTCAAAGCTATCCCTTCTATTTGTTATTTAATTATTTACCTTTTTGGTTATCCATATAAAGTTAGAATTATTCAGGGTGATAGCTAATGAGTAGTTACAATATCCCTGTGGATTCGATACTCATTCATCACTATACTATAAAACTTGATGTCATACACTTGCGGTATATTTTGTAGCAAATAATAACATTCTTTACATTCTTTACTGTAAGCTACAACTAATAATCTATGGGAATCAGAAAATTTTGCATTCTTATCTTTCAATACTCATAATTGGTTTCATCAAAAAGTGAAGGTCTAAAAGTGAATTGTTTCTCAGCTAATATGTTGTGGAATATACTGGCCGTTTGGATATCTTCACAAGTTAATATATTAATAATTTAAAATTAACTAGTGAAGCTCACTCTGATACCACTTATTGGTCCCTTACTAAATAGTAGCTCAAGAGGTGGGGTGCGAGGGAGGGGGGGGGTTTGAATTGAGCTTTAAAAAAATTTGGCCAATAACTTGATAAGTATGCTTAAAATAAGATAAAGTAAATTTCATAACATAAGTGCATAAGATTTTGAATTGGTTTAGCCCTTCTTTGATTCCTACTCCACTTCTCTGAGTCAGTCTCCTATACTGATCTCAAGTTTCACTAACACTTTGATCAACCTGATCAAATATACATTGATTTTCCAAGCTCACCAATTAAATTGTAGGTTTTTAGAGTTCACCAACTAACTCATACACTTTTAGAAAGTCCTTTTATTTGTTTTTCTCAATACATAAATAGCAAGCACTCTGCTTACTTTAATGGATACTAAAAATAAATGTATAAATTAGTGTCTCTTAATTAGTCAGATTTGTACAAAAATTAAAACCTTAAATAAATTAATAAAGTAAGCAATAAAGACGTATGCATCAAACTCATCGAAAGTAAAACAGATTTGGTTTTGAATGCTTTGACAATATTGAAGTAGTTGAAGTTGAAGAAGATGTTGAATGCTCTTGTAAACGCTTTAGTCAGAAATTTCTCTTTTTTATTTTTTATGTTGCTTTAATTATACTTTTATAAACTGTGAAGGAGATTATAGTCGTTATAACTTTTTATAATTTTCAAGCATTTGGTAGATTCGGTATGACTTTTTACATGTTGTTTAGCTTTAGAACTTCTGTGATAATTTTTTAAAAATTCTAACATTGTCATATTATTAGTTACCTTTAGATCTGTCTTTTCTTAGAGTTTCTGAAACACCTTTTCTAAATTTCTGAATTAAGTCTAAGTTTTAAACGTGGTCAACTTTCATATTTTGGTTTCTGAAGATCTTCTGTATGTTGAATTTAGCCTCCGATACTCTTCCTGATTCTTAGCTTTTTGAAGTTAACTTTAATGACTTTTTGTATTACTTCTAAAAATTTTCTGTTAATGTTCCGAGTTTAGAAACTTCTTCTGAGTTTACTGTGTATCACTATTATTGATCTTTTGAGAAATCTCTGAGACTTAAAGGCATTTTTGAAGTTCTTCTAATGAACTTCTTATTACAAAATTGACATTTTATATTTCTTCTGATAAAGTTCTGAGTATAGATTGTTCTTTTGAACTTATTCTATACCACGATTATTTGACTTCTGAAGCATCTTTGAGCCTTGAAAGTATTTCTGAAGTTTTTTTGATGAACTTCTGAGTATAAAAGCTTTATCTAAAGTGGAGCGATTTACTTCCAATGTGCTTTTTGAGACTTAGGAATGCTTTTGAATTACCTCTAAAGCGTGAGATGACTTTGGAGTTAATTTTGAGTATTTTGCTTTGTTTTTAAAAAATATTGTGACTTATTGAAGATGTTCTGAAGTAGTTCTAAATACTTTTGAACTCCTGAGCTTCACACTTTATCTTTAAAGGGTTTTTGATTTGTTTACGAAGTACTTTTAAACATTTCTAAATTTCTTCTGAGTAATTTTTACTTGATCATTCTTTTAAATTATCTGCTTTTGAAAGCTTAATGTAACAAGCTTATAATTAATTTTATTTATTGCTTGCAGTTATTTTTTTAATCTGTTTTAATATATAAATATTATATCATTTAGAAAGTAATCTGTTAGTACTCTAATTCTTCGTTTATTTATTTATTCATTATTAAAATTTAGTTATTTAATTTTATTTATTATTAAAATTAAACTTAATAGAGGAGTTATACTCGACATAATATGACTAGATAAAGCCTACTTTGTACATCTTCGCTAGAAATTCTTGCATGGAGTGACGCAGCCGATGAAAGCGAGGGGTAGAATTTGGAAAATCCGTTGCGGATTACGAAAGAGGATCTACCCGCGTGCTGGTGAATCTTCATCCCTATAATCTGAGCGGTACATTCGCCACGAGTGGTCAACGCTTATACTTTTCCGGGTATTTCCGTACTCGAGTGCTTGCCTGCAACGTGGAAGGTCAGCTGGACGAGCATCAGTCCAACAGAGTCCACCTGGCTGCTCTCTCCTTGCGGAGCGTAGCAAATCCATTATTCAAATCAACGGCCAGGATTGATTTCCGCCAGGCTCCCGGCCGCAGGAATCGCACACGTACGGCAACTCAAACGCACTTTCCCAACTCCCTGCAGAGGGATTCGTGCCCTCTCGCCGCGGCATTCATAAAAATCCCAAGCGCCGAACTGAGTGGGATCTCCCCCACCGGATCATGCTTTTCGATACCGCAGATAAAAAAAGGACATGCAGTATTTCTCGTACAGTAATAATCAAGAGTTTAGAATATCAGAACCATTGATAAAAATTAATAATAAAATTTAATCCAAATTATCTTATTTTTATATCACTAGTTTCTAAATTAACTCAATCTAAACATAGCAGAAACAATTCGTGCTAATAGTCCACAGCATAAATCATATCCGTTGGTAACCTCATATGTTTTTCTTTTTAATCTCTTATGAAAGATTCAAGATAAGGAGTTTGGAGACACACGTGTGGGAATTACGACTAAAGGTATTCGCGGGTGTACCGAAGTCCTGCAGACCTACTGGTTAACTTACATGTATGGATGGGCATGGGGGCATGGGATGTGCGCCCATGCCCATGCCCATGCCATGCGATGCCAGCACTCAGCAGCGTCATCCACTTTCCCTCCTACCTTTGCCAATATAAGTCTCCTCGGGCGCGAGCTGATCTCGGTGGTCCACTCTCACTCCGACTCATCCCGGCCATGTGGGCCCCACTCCACAACGCCCATCAAGCCATCTAGGGCGCCTTTCCTTCCTCCTCCTCCTC
>JAYJMB010026307.1:15320-26445 GCA_036873735.1 Pouteria campechiana
CTCTCTCTCTCTCTCTCCGGAGAGCGTAGTGGAGCAGAGCAGCAGGAGCCATGGGCTCGAAGCCATGGCTGATTCCAGCCCCAGTCTACCGCCCGACGGCCGACTCCATCTGGGACACCGATGATGACTGCCCGGGCCTCCGCTGCGCCCATACCCTCACGGCCGTCGCAGCCACCAAAACCCACGGTCCCCGCCTCATCCTCTTCGGCGGCGCCACCGCCATCGAAGGCGGCTCCTCCACTACCCCTGGCATCAGTTAATTCCCTCTATTGCAACCCAACAGTTTAAAATTCGCCGCTTTTTACCTGTTTCTACTCACTGCAGTCTCACCTTACTCACAGATTTGAGTTATTTCTAGGGTTGGCCGGCGTCACCAACACCGTTCATTCCTACGACATACTCACACGGAAATGGACCAGGCAAGTCCTTTCTCGCTTCCTTCAAGTTCTGATCTTCCTAATTGGTTTTTCAAATTGTTGCTTCCTAAGTTCCTATTGGGTCCATGATTATGGAATTGTCGATTTCGTGATGAAATAGGTGAACGCTGCTATTGATTCTGATTAGTTTGCGGAATCTGATGGGTGTTGTACGGTTCTTGTGATTTGGTTTCATACATCACGACCTACGTTTACAGTTTTTTGGGTCCAGCGCATAGTCTTTTTTTGTTTGGTTTATGTTGCCTATTTGGACAGCAACCCTCAGTTTTTGGGTGAATTTACCAGGATGCAGCCAACTGGAGAGCCGCCTTCGCCAAGGGCTGCTCATGCTTCTGCGGCTGTTGGAACCATGGTTGTTTTCCAGGTGAAGAAAGGAAAATTGTAGCCATAATTTTCTCTCTTTTTTTAATGATTTTTGGTTTCAAATTATTCATTGATTGAAGTTCTGTACTTCTTTGATATGATGATGTTGTCATGCTAGGGTGGCATTGGTCCTGCAGGTCATTCTACTGATGACCTTTATGTTCTTGACCTGACAAATGATAAATTCAAATGGCACAGGTTAGAAACCCCCCCACCCCAAAAAAAAAAAAAAAAAACTTCCCCTGTGAAATTTTAATCTTGGAGTTGTTATTTGAGTTTTTCCTACTGAATTCTGCTGTAGATTGGTAGTTCAAGGGGCAGGTCCAGGGCCTCGGTATGGACATACTATGGATCTGGTTGCTCAGCGATATCTGGTTACAGTCAGTGGCAATGATGGTAAGCAGACACTTCTGTGTTTGAGGAACTCTTTTTTGTTTAATAAACAAGTTGATCCATTAATCCATTATAATATAATGTATGCCTCTTTATTTGGGTTGCACTCAGGAATATGTAGTGCTTGGATTTTGATAATTGTGGATTTAAAATCCAAATCTAGTGATGGATAATTGGGGAGACTTATTTCCTGTAGGCAGGAGAGTATTGTCTGATGCTTGGGCTCTGGATACTGCACAAAAGCCATACAGATGGCAGAAGCTTAACCCAGAAGGTGACAAACCTTCAGCCAGAATGTAAGAACATTCTCTCAGTTCATGTTTGTATGTTAATGAGTCTCAAATTTACTGGATATTTTGTTTCCTATCAAAGAAGAAGCTTTCAACTGAGAAATAATTGCTTGCATTCTCATATTTTATCAAAAAAAAAAAAGGAAAATGTGCAGTTCTAGTAGTAAAAAGAATCATGTTATGCTGAATATTTTTATACACATTTAGATACCTTTCATCCATAGTTCTTTTTAATTCTAACTATATTTGCATGAAATAATGCTTATTTAAATCACCAAAGAGAACCATCTATAGCTTTATACATTAACAAATGTTGCCTGAGATTTTGTGCTCTTGAAGTAATGTACTTTGTTTCTAATATTGATGTTAATTGAAGTTGATCCTGAGGCAAAGGTTCCTCTGCCGTTCCTGTTACCACCCAACCTCCTTTTGCCTCAGCCACCACCACTGAGATGCTGCAGCCGATCTCTAAATTAATTATTTTCTTTCTGTACTTTCTTTGGCTTTCTTGCTATGCTTGTTGGCGGTTGCATTATCTCATGTGCTTGGTTGCATGAAGATGAGGTATATATCATGAAGTTTGACCATCTTGGGGTGACTCATTTTTAACATGTTTCTGGACTAAGGAAAGATGGGTTAGGTTTATGTTGGATAGGTTTCACCTGATTTAAATTTAATATGGGTTCAACTGGACGTAATTTTATCTCATTAATGTTGATGTTGTTTTAGATTGAGTTGCTGTAAAAAATTCAAATTTATCCTGAAACAAACAATTCGAATTTAGGGAAAGTTTTTTTGTGTCATAACATGATTGAAACCGAAACAAACAGGCATGCTGAGACCAAACTGAATTTACAGATGAATTACAGGCTATCCTTTTGTGTGCGCACATGGTTCTGAATATCGGTACTAGATGGCATATCAGCCTCTTGAAAGATCGATATGATATGGATTATATTGGTGTCAAGCTGTATTAGTATTTTATTTTTGTTTTGTGGGGGGTTTTGAGAGGGCGCAAAAACTACAACAAATATTTAAAAAAATGAAAAAGTGAAATATACAAAAAATATATAGTTATTTGGTATATTGCACATATAAACAATCCGTTTCGGTCTGTTCGAACGAACTTACCTGTGACTATATCAATTTCACTTGCGTTAATTACTGATGTCTACATATAATTTTTTATGCAAATAAAATCAATAAATAATTTGTCTAAACATTTTTTACATGTTATTATTATGCTTATGCATTAACTATATCCTTTGATGAGCCGAGTGTTGCTTCAATCTAGTTATATCTCACTTGATTTGCTTTCGTAAAATTTATAGTTGATATTTTGTTTTCTTTTCCCAATTCTAGTGTTATATTGTCATCAAATCCTAACTATACGTGCATTTTGAAATGGGTTGAATATGTAAAAAATACCATTTGTTGAGATTTGAACTAAGTTTCAACCCAAATATTGACCTCATTCCACACCATATTTAGTTTAAACCCTTATTTAAATCCTCCACTATGGTTGAGAATGGCTTCTTTTCTCTCTACTCAACTTAAATCTTAAATTGAAAAGTGATTCTTTAATTTAAAAACCTAATTTTTCTTCTACTAAATTATGCTAAATTGCAAAAGAAAAACTTGTTTTAATTTTTTCTAAATGACTTGAATGGAATAACAAATGAATTGTAATGGAGCGAAATATTGCTTGTAGCGGAGAAAATGGGATCCCCCCCCATCCTTGATTATTGCAAAAAGGGATTCCGACCGATATGAGACTAATACGGGTTCATATTGGCCAATTCACATCATTTTTCTTTCAACTTAGTTGATATGCTCCTGTATTGTATATCAGCTTGACTCATGGCAATGCCAATACAATCATATTGGATATCTAAAAGTGCGACAACCTGGTCACATTGTTGAGGTATTGTCCGCTCTAGACCATTATAGTCTGCACAACTTTGCTTTTTTGTAGTTAATGCCTATATATTCCCCACAAGGCTCCTTGACAATGTCTCCAAATTCCTCCACATATAGCCAGGATTTTTCCCTTGTTACTGAGTAATGTGAGATGGGGTCTCACATCCTCCCCTCCTTGGGATTCAGCATTCCTGCTGGCATCCTCACATCCTCAAGTCCATAGGGGGTAGGCTTTGATGTCATTTGTAATAACTTGACCATGTTGCTGAGGTATTGTCTGCTCAGGACCATCACAGTCCACATGTTTTGCCCTTTTGTGGTTAATGCCCATACATTCCTTGCAAAAGACGCCTCGACAGTGTTTCCAAAGTCCTTCACACATAGCTGGGACTTTTTCCTTGTCACCAAGCAATGTGGGATAAGATCTCACAAAAACCATGCTTTTGCTTGGGCTTGGGTTGAGGAGTGGGTCAGATTTATGGATCTGAATGTGGGAATCCTCTCAGCTGATCATATTTTGCTTGAGTTGATAGAGCATAAAAATGACTCAGTATCCCCACTAGTTTTTGGTCATCTTTCTCTCCCTCTATCAGCCTTGTGCAGACCGTAAATTATCATGCTGATTAGAATCTTAGGGCTATTTTCGGGTTCAAAATGCAGGATCTGACAAGGACAGAACCAAATGGAACAGTGCTATTATGCCGTCAGTTGTTTCAGTGTGATGGATCCCATCCCACATGTTTATTTCGTTCTTCCATGTTGCTAATGGGTGAAATTTCTCTAGTGATTCTACCCCTTGTACACTTTTGTTGCAATTTAAAATAATCTCAAGAGTGAGAAATCTCCTTCAATTGCCTCAAATGGGAAGATTAAGGTTTGGGAATTTGGGCTTTTGTAAAAGAAAAAAAGACTTAGGGTGATTAGGATAGCCATAAAGAAGAATTAGAAGAAGAAAAAGAAGGAGAAATCCTAGGAATCACTCCTAGGTTTAGCAATTCGCTCTCGCACTCTAATATTCAGAAGCTTTGAAACTTTATTCACCTCAAAAACTGAGTTAATTGCTCTCCATAACAAGCTGTTTATAATAAACTATTAAAAAAATTCAAAATGATAAAAATACACTTAAAAGTTCGTAATCCTCTTACGGGTCTAATTTAGGTGAACTATAAGTTTCCAAAATGGTATTGGATTAGCATAATCTTATGCCCACTTGAAGACTAGCCCAGAAATCAACCAAATTGGGCTATTTAACACATCCTTTGGGCTATATATGATACCTCAAAAGTGATCCATAAAAGGAATGATGAGAACTACTTAGCAAACTATAAAACCCAAAATTAAGTCAACAATGTATATTTATGTGTGATACTTCTTTCTTTCATTTAGAAATTATTGGATTGTTGGAGTCATCATGTCATTAATTTAGGGTTTGCCTTTTTAGTCATAGGTATTCTTTTGGGAGCAGGTATGGTATAATGAGGCATGGGGTTCTAATTGAAATCAGGACACCCGGAAAACTTCAGCATTTATTTCTTGGACAATATTTGGACTGATTATAGGACTGACTATCAATACTTATTTTGAGCATGTGAAGCTACAACTGAAAGAATTTTCTCTATTTTCATGGATAGGGAACCTGTCTCTAATAGAAAAGTAATGGAAACAATTAGGTATTACTCTACCTATTTCTTTGAGGTAAGCTAACATTACTCGAAATTACTTCCAGGTATGCAACAGCTAGTTCACGCTCAGACGGCATGCTTTTGCTTTGTGGTGGACGAGATTCTTCAGGCTCAGTATGATTTTTGCTCTTGTTTTTGATTTTGACTTAGATGTTCAGGCAATATATCCCCCTCCCCTCTTAAATTGGTAATGTGTTGGTGATTTATGCTGTGTCCATATAAGATTTATATTCCATTGAAAGCACATATCTTCAATTCCTGTTGATAGTTATAGTTCTATGACTTGAATGCATATTTGAGAGGAATATAATCTTGGCTATTTCTTTTCATGAAGATATTGGTGCCAGTTGATTTAAATATGGATTATGCCAATTTCTAACCTTTTTGTGCCCATTGATATAAATATGGATCATATCATTCTGTTGTAGTATTGGTCCAGTTTGCTTATCTGCACTGCCTTTTGAGAGACCAACCCAACTTGGTAGTTGTCAGAAGAGTTTTAATGTGACAAGTTCACATTTAAGTAGAACCCAAGGGCTGAAGTTTAACTAAGTTTAATCTCAAAAGCATGGAAAGCAAAGCCTAAAAAGTAAATCAAAGGGTGTACTCAATTCACAAGGTTTCCACGAATGTTATAGAGAGGGTTGAGACATATGGAGCCTTACCCTCATTTCCTAGAAAGGCTGTTTCCATCACTCAAACTTTTGCCACCAAGGACTCATGGCACAAGCTAGAACAGTGAACTAGGCAATGCTGTCAAAGCTTGTCTAATAAACAAATATGACCTGCAATTTCTGAATAATCCTTTGGAAATGAATTCCGTGAGAGTTCATTTCCAATCTGATCCAATTGCACAAGGTTAACATACTTAAAATCCGTTGAAGCTTTTTACATGTAGTTGCTGAACAATTTCACTATCACAAATGCAATCCTTGCTTGTACAAGGTTGGAATTTTTATATGGATGTTGCATATATGGCTTCCTTTGGTTGGTGATATAGGTTTCTTTACAAACTGAAGATTAAGGAGTTAAAATATTGATCCTCTTTGTTCATTTTCTTTTTTTTTTTTTTTTTTTGGCAATGACTTTTATTGTGTTTTAAATTTTAATTATATATGTGGGAAATTATTCAATACAATCAGTTGCATTGAGCGACTCCATGAAACCTTTTTGTTTTGGGTTTAATACAACGTTTTAACTAAATCAAAGTCAATTATATTTGCCATCATCTATTTAATCATGATTTCAAAAGTCGTCTTGATTGGATGCTTATATGGGCCATATAATTAAAAAAATCTTAAAGTGAATATGTAACTGTTAAAATTATTTAATATTTAAATAGATTCATATGAGCTTTTGATTGATATGATTTCAAGTATTTCAGCTAAATAAATAATGTTAGGCATGATGAATGGATTAGATTTCATTTTAATCATCAAAATTGACCAAAAATGAAAAGGTTGCATGCATGCAATTGGTTGTATTGAGTCATTTTGCTATATATATTTACAGAAATAATTCTATGGTATCGGTTTCACACTAAGCATTTATGAAGCCTTTTTGTTTGAACCTATTCTCATGATTAAGAGAAAATCCAATCTGACCATCATATTTATCATTATTGTTTTACTTAGAATACATAAAACCAGTTTGCATACTTTGTTAAGCCACTAGAATTAAAAAAGTGGTGAACTGTGTATAAAATATGAAAATAACTTAAATTTATCAACTAAAGTGTTAAAATACCATGAAATTTCATATAATCATTCATATATAAGGTAAGAACATTTTGAAAGGTTTGGATCGAAAGATTAAAAGCTTGCGAGTCCATTAATTAATTGCCTCATTTTTAATGAGTCTATATTCTGCCTTAAAAGATTTCAATTTTGTGGTCCATATGAATCTTCGATTGAGATGATTTTTGTATTCTTAGCTAAATAAGCGATAAGAAAATTTATGATTGAATTGGAATTTTTCATAATCATCAAGATGTGCTTAAACTAAAAGATGGTTTCACAAATGCTTCTTGTGAGACCTGTACCTAATATCATTTCCCAAATATATGCATATGTATAGATATGTATATGTATATATACGTATGTATGTATATATGTATGGTCCCACTGTAATGGAATCAACTCTACCAAAGTGTAATGGTGGAGCCTCTTAAATTGGGGTCCACCTTGATGATTCCATGAGATCCAATCCAACCATTTTATTTAACATAATTTTCGTAATTATCACATCAAAAATCGTTTTGATCAGAGTTTTGAATTGTTGTACAATTTTAAAAAAAATAAAATCATATGTAAAACATGAAAATCACTTAGATCCATCCACTCAAGTGTTAGAATATTGTAATAATTTATAAAATTATTTATCCATGTAGAAAGAATATTTTAGAAGGCATAGATGTTTGATTAAAAGCTTTAAAATTTGTATTAATAAAATTTTTTAATAAATTGATATTTACTCTTAAATGATTATGACCCATATAAATCTTTGATTTGGTTGAATTTTGGATTCCTCTATAAACAATTTATTTAAAATGCAATGGTTGAATTGGATTTCATGGAATCATCAAGGTGGGCCCTAAATTATGAGTTTCACCAATATATATATATATGTATTTACATCCATATACATACGCATATACATGTACATTTACATGGACATATGCATTTATATGTATATGTATATATATATATATTTATGTATGCATGTATGTATGTATATATATATATACATATGCACATGAAAATGTTTTCACTACAACTTCAATTTTTTTTTATTTTAGAGAATGGATTTTGAAAATTCAATTCATTCATGATGTTTGGCATTAGGTGTTTAGCTAAGATGCAAAAAATCACATCATTTGGAGACTTGACTGGGTCTTAAAGTTTATCTTATTTGAAAGTTAATATGAATCCATAAAAATTTTCTAATTGATTCTGGTCCACTTAAGTCTCCAAATGATGCGATTTTTTACGTCTTAAACCAAACACTTAATGCCAAATATCATTAATGAATTAGATTTTCAAAATTCATTGTCTAAAATAAAAAATGAAGTGTTTTCACCACAACTGTGGTGAAAATGTTTTACGTGATCATATCTCATATATATATATATACATATATATATATATATTCTTAGCCATGTGTTTATAGGAGCCTTTTCTTTTCATATTTCATTGATTGTTTATTACAGTCAGTTAATGGTGTTTATTAATTTGCAGCCACTATCAGATGCTTATGGGCTACTTAAACATAGGGATGGTCGATGGGAGTGGACTCTTGCTCCTGGGGTGTCTCCTTCTGCAAGGTATCAACATGCAGCGGTAAGTTGTAAATTATAAACTCACTGCTTGTCTGCAAGGTATCATAGCAAAGTGGTGGAGGAATTTGAGGTGGCCAATGAATATGATGATACCCTCTACATTTTTCCATTGGCATATGCATTTTATTTGTAAAAGTGTTGGCCTATCTGGGTGCTGTATGCAAATGAAATGTGGGACCAAAGCATGTATAATTTATTTGAGTCCCATTATTATTTTTAAGTCATTTCTACTCCCATTGTTACTTGAATCATCGCTAAACCAATGCAACTTTGACATTTTAGCTAGCTGTTTGATAGAATTATTGCCAATGTAAGTTTATGCATTTATTTTTAATTTATCCAGTTCATAAATGAGGCTTACCTAATCTGGTGGTTTAATGAGACGCATTAATTTCGCATAAAGTAAATTGAATCAGTGAAGCTAAAATCACAATTCTCATTAAGGTGGTTATAAAGAAGAATTTGTTGTGAACTAAAACTACAAATAGTTGGTTAAAACATTTAATGACTAACAAATTATTTTCAGCATATTGAGAAATGGAAAGGTGATCGACTTCATTTAAACCTAAAAGATAAAAATTATAATGGAGAGATGAAAAGCCATAAAACAGCAAGCTCCATTTCCAAGGTGAACAATGTACGCTCTCTAGGAGAACAATCAATCTTGAGATGAACTTAAAAAGTTATCAATTGGTCTTGTATATCTTTGTCTAAAAGCCTTCACAGAATTCCTAGGGAAAAACATCCAAAGATATTTCTGCACTCAGATAATCAACTACTTTTCCTGCTGGCAATAACCTGAAATTGGGAGCCACAATCAACATACCGTAAGCATTTATCAAATAATTAAGACATTTATTTGATCAATCTAATTTTTGTACTTGCTATTAAGATGGTTTAAATGATTAAACATGAGTCTTGTTTACCCTAAAGTGCATCTTTATGAACCCATTCTCTCCATGAAATGAGAAAACCCTTCATACTCAGCTATTGCTCATGCATAGGCATTAAGAGATGGCAAATTGCACATGGAATGTGAAAATGTAACCATCTGAACGATGGTTATCGATCTTAACTTAGATAGCTCAAGAATGGTATCAATGACCTTAGTGAATAGAACTTTGCAGAGATTTGACTTTCTTAACTGGCTAATTGATGGAAAAGTAATGGGCAGTTGAAATTAATTCACTCTTCAGTAATTTTTGTCTGGATTGTCAGTTCCTCTATGGTTTGGATGGCGATTGGTACAAACCAAACAGCCAATTGGTACAAACCAAACAGCCACACAAGCTGTCTGATAAACTAATCCAACCTATAGATTGTCAGGACTGTTGACCTGGACCAGACTTATGGTTTGATCATTGATCTGATTAGATAGGTGGTTCGCCAATAATGTCCAGATAGGTTAATTTTACATGTAGATGGTTTACTTTTTGCAAGATATTGATTCCTAAATGCAGAAACATGTCTTCTAATGTTTCTAAAGTTCTTTTGGAACTTCTAACTATTTAATTATTTCTTTAAGTTAACGATATGCCTTTGTGGTATTGGCAATAGTTTCTGCAATATGAATGCATTTTTATGTATCCTTGGTCATTGAGGCATGTAACAATGCAGATACACTTGAAAATTTTCTCCTACATTCTTGCAACAGTGAACTTAATCTTGCATACCTTTCCCATGTCCAACAGGTCTTTGTTGGTGCTCGGTTGCATGTCACTGGAGGCGCACTTAAGGGAGGGCGGGCGATTGAGAGTGAAGCTGCTATTGCAGGTTAGTCTTGGTAATTCTGCTATTAATTAACTGCCTATTACTCAAAGATATTACTTTCATTATTTCTCATGGTTTTACTTTCCTTGTTGTAGTTTTGGACACTGCTGCTGGTGTGTGGTTAGATAGAAATGGAATTGTTACTTCCACCTCCCGTTCGAGCAAGCCTTTATCTGAATTTGATTCTTCATTGGAGCTTATGCGTCGGTGCCGCCATGCTGCTGCTGCTGTTGGAAACCAGATATATCTTTATGGTGGCCTTAGAGGAGGTAATGACTTTGACTGCTTCTAACCATATAGAGCCCTATCATTGAACTTACACAATCAAGGTAGGGTGCATTGTTTTAATTAAGCAGAAGATAATGTAATGGCTATGTTTTGTGATGTATGAATATTCGGTTTCCAGCAAAATCTTGCTGTTTGATGTTTGAATTGAGTGTAAATCAATCTGAATGAGTTTTGAAACTTCAAGAGAAGATTTCGAAACCCAAAAAATAGTGTGGAGGGAGATCTGAGCAAAATCAGAAGAATCCACCACGCTGTTACAGAAACCCCTCAAATTGGAAGCTCAAAACAAAGTTTTTGCGCACAAATCCTACAATGGAGCTATCGAAAATGGGTTAGCAATACCATAAGAAGGGTTTCGGAAAGTCACAGGATGAAATGGAGGGGAATATCTCGCCCCTTTTCATGTCTGTCACAAAGGGATGGTGTTTTCCCCCAAATCTCAAAATTTTGGGGAAAATCTCGATAATTTTGCTAAAATGTCGATAATTTCTCAAATGAGAGAAAATGGGTTTTTAGGGGCGATAAGATTTTGCTAATGAGCTATAGTGATATTTTTGACTATAATTTTGTCGAAAATATCAAAATTGCAATAACTAGTTTTGAGTAACTAGTGATTTAAATGGCATTTATTGGATTCTTTTTTTA
>JAYJMB010026318.1:0-38640 GCA_036873735.1 Pouteria campechiana
GAAAAAGGAAGACATCAATGTTCTAATCATGGATTGGCTTCCATGGTTTAACTCACCAAAATTTTATTTTCAGTTGTTGCTGTGAATGTGGGTCAAGCTGATAGAATCAGCTCCAGTGTATAGATAACCAAAATTATCACTTCCTTTCTGACTTTATCCGGCTTCGTACTTAGCTTAAGATTTTTCAGTGCTAAGACTACAAACCGGAAATAGAACCTTGCCCATTTTTATGGCCTTGGGTCCAAGTGCACATGCACCAAACAGGTGGAGCCAGGGGTCACTTATATTGCAAAAAAGAGGTGGAGCCAAGACTCGCTTATACAATACAGTGGTCAATTGTACTTGGTATCATCTCAGATAGCATGGAACTATCATCTCAGATAGCCTAGTTCCATGGTGCTTTACTGGTGCAGTTTTGTCCCTTGCCCATTTGCATGATCCAACCATTGATAATGAGGCTTGCAAGGGTTGTTTTAAGTGCCAAAGTCTGTTCTTTGAAAGGAGGTCCCAAATGATGCTAACTATTAAATACACTAATTCAACAGATTTCTTCTATGAAAACCTTAGCATATTTTTGTACTGATCGGTTATAAATTTTCCTCGCCACTTTGGTTTTCCATGTTCTGTTTGGCTTTTTGAGAGATGTTCTTGACATAATCTTAATAAAAAACCAACACATTCAATTTGATGTGATATTTTTTCTATTCTCGATTTTTTTCCTAGGCACTTGCAGCTAAGCTGAGGGCAAATTTGTCATTAAAACGAAGGCTTGATGATGTGCCATCTCAGTTAGAACTAATCCAGTGAGTCATTCTGTTGGTTGCTGCATATTGGTGCTTCAGAAATATACTATTGGTAGATTCTTTTTTGACTTCCTCTTTTGCCAAAGAATATTATGCTTCCTTGTTCTGTTAATGAAGGTCCTTGATGAATAAAGGCCAGCATGAGCAGGGGTCATGTAGTTTTAATCAGGGACTCTTTCTAAATTTCGATGGGATGTATGTTTGATTTTTCCAAATGCGTATGGATAATTACTGTGTAGATTATGGTTTCCAATCATGCCCTGATTATGTTGATTGACTAAGCCTGCTTATTATGATTTGAGGTTCTTGTTACCACCAACATTAGGTGTAGAATGTTTCTGCAGGAGAAAATGTGGAAAAGATGAATAGACCTTGCAGATAGTGCAGTTAATAGTCACCCAAACACAATCTCACTTGCCATTATTGCTGTTGTTACTATCATCATCTTAGTATGTTGTATTCAGGGCTTCAGTTGTATCTAAATTCCCTACAAGAGTCAACTTTGTCTTTTAGTGCACATAGATAACTATATCAATCTGTGCCTCATGTTTTCACACCTCCAAATTTGCTTACAGTCAAATATGTTTTCAGCACAGAGACATAATCATATCAATATATACCTCGTGTCTTTGGTCCCACTCCAAATTCCCTTGCGGGAGTCAACTTTGTTAGAGCACAGCTGACACATTTTGGCAAGTTTCATTTGCTGTGTTTGCCACTTCTTTCAATTGGCGCATCTTCACTTCATGTACACAGTTCAAGTCTGTTTGAAATATTTCAATCAACCTCTCTTTATTTTAAGTGAAACAAGCAAATGTTAACAATTGAAAGAATGAACAGTGAAGATTTTTTCATGTTAGAATATGTTTGAGGAAAAAAATTGGCAGCTTTTTCTTTTTCAATTTAAAGAGTAACATCTTTGTCAGTTCTGATTTAGTGATGTGTACACGTAGGCATGCTCAGTATTTGAAGGCATGAGGTTAGACTGTAGAAATTATGATCCATGGAAGCATCTGGATATGTCACTCATATCATGTTGAGCCTAATGATCTAAAGAATGAATTAGGGGAGCTTTTCGAAGGATGTGGAAGATGCAGGAGTATTACTGAACAGATTGCTACCATTTAAGATGACAACCATGTTTGCCCAGATATTACATAATAGTGACTTGCAAAATATTATGTAAACATAACTTTTCACAGGCATTTTTATGGCTCAGATTCTGCAGGCAACTTATATGTTTTATCTCTATTATAATCAATGTCATGTGCCTATCATGTGAGTCCAAATTCTGTTGCAAGTCATACGTAATGTGAGGCCAATTGCCAATTTAATTTCTTCATCATATGAGATCTAGTATTTGTGTCTATTCCCCATCATGTGATCAGACCTTTATTGGAAGATATTTATTGTTGATGCTACAACCAACCTTGACCTTTTTATCATGATGCCCACATTCACCATCTGTTGTCTATCATGCTAGGCCAAATTCAATTATCCTCTACCTAACATGTAGGACAATCCTGTTTGATGTCCAACTTATAGGATCCACGGTGTATGGGGGTGGCCAGGTTGGGGCCTTCTGTGGATTTCAATTATCCATACTATAAGGTCACCTTAGATATCTATTGTGTATCTTATGAGACCCATCATTTTTTTCATGGGTAGTTTATTACGAGACTAACAATCAATGTGATAATTGTGTTAACATCCACCTTTATTTGATTTGTCTTGGCTCGCCTTATATTTGTGTTATTTCATCTTATATGGGGCTGCATCCATTATGAGGGTGTGCCCAGTGATCTTAATATCGATTTTATTGATGATAAAATCGTTTTATTAGCCTAAAAATAAAATAAACCACCTGAAAACGATAGTATCATCTGTTGATATAGTTTATCGATAATATTGACGATATTATTGATATTATCACATTTTATCGGCAATATATCAAAATTATATTGATTTTTATCATGGTCATAAATGATATTATCATTTTGGGGTGTAAAATACCCCATGCCGACGTTGTAAGCCTTCCTATCACCCCTCAAACCCATTTATTCTGCTGTGAAATCCGCTCCCATATAGAACAGGAAGTTTTCCAACTTCCATTGTGATTTTGTGGATGCAAAAATCGATTTGGGGTGTAAAATACCCCATTCAGATGCTGTGAGCCTTCCTATCCTCCCCAAACCCATTTTTTTGCTGCGAAATCCCCTCTCCCACAAAGAACAGGAAGTTTCAAAAGTTTTATTTTGATTTTGTGGAAGAAAAACAACATTTGCAAGATCAAATTAAGGTTTTTTTGGATTTGGGTGTCAGAAACTGTCTGCCAAAATGGTGAGATTTCTCCACCTTTTGTTTGTTTTATGCATTTGAAATTGGTCGTTTTTGTGTTGTAATATGTTTTTATAATGATTAACATAGATTTAAACAACAATATTTGATAAATTTAGGGATTTTTTTGCATATTTGGGGAAGAACACACAATTTAGGTATTTTCCTTGATTGAGCCCAAAATTGCTATTGTTTGTGTTTGATAATGTTTTCAAGATGATAGATATTTAGAAAAAAAATATTTTTCTTTACAGATTTTTCACTTTTTTTTAATCTTTAAAAAGGAATTTTTGAGGAAAAGCCTTAATCAATATTTCCTTCCAAATACAACAATTTAAGGCTTTAAATTATGATAATATCAATATGATTACATAATTCGAGCATTATTTTTCATCCAAACAATTTTTTATCTTTAAGTAATCCCTAATTTTTAATTATTTTTTATTAAATTAAATTAATCTCATTTACATAATTTGTTTACTAACATATGTGTGAAGCAAACAGTTCTAATTTTAATATCTAACATATGTGTGTGTAAGGTTGTATGTTTGCAGATAATTATATTTTTATATTCCAAATGTTTACATGTTTCTTGATTATTTTTAATTTATTTTGAATTTTAAATATTTTTTTGAATCGTTGAAAAGGAAATTATTTTCTAAAATTTGTAAATATCTTTCTTGATTTGTTTTGAATGTTTATAGTTCTTTTTAGTCATTGTTGGATGCATATGTTGTGAAGATTTGTATGTTCAAGAGTGTTCAAGTCTCAAAAGTGTTGATGATATGTGAGACTATCTTTAGTTTTAATTTTTAAAACACTAATCATATATTATTTCTTTTTGACTTATTATAGGAGATATAATGCTTAATATCATGTTTTTCTTTTTACCAAGATTTACTCTCCTTTTAAATGTGTATATGCATTTCTCATGTGTATTTTCATTATTCATTCAATGATGGATTTTTTAGTCTAATTTTTTGTTAAAATTATGTGTTTATATTTATCATAATTTATTAAAATTTCTCTATTTTTCTATTTTTTTCTATATTTTCAATAAAGTTCTAAAAAAAAATGATAATATCTCTGATAAAAATGATACTAGCTTTTCTCCAAGCCATTGATAAATAGGTATTTATTGATATTACGAACACTGGGGCTACCTTTAAAATACCTACCTTGAATGTAATCATCCATTGTGTATCACCAACCATTTATGTGAGCCATCTATCATGTGGGCCCACTTTTGTTTTTGATTGTCTGTCAGCACTCCTATTGTTTATCATCTGAGGTTTGTATTTTACATTGATTAGATTCTTATTTCATTTGAATTCATCTATTATAGTTGTGAGCCTTGATAGTGGTAAGCAAAAAGATAACTTCATTTTTTTTTTTATAAACATTCAAAGTTTTTTCTAACCTGAATGCATGAGCAAAATGCTTTCCTAAATGCCTTCCTAAATGTTGCATATTGCATATTTGATTACTATAGACAAAAAAACACTTTTGAGAATTCTCAAACGAGGCATAAATATCTGAGCCCTAGTTTGGAAATGGCCACTCTTTTCTTGCAAGTGCTAAGGTTTTTCGAACATTCAAGAGTGGATGAATACAGCATTGCTTAGGCATTTTCCCATGCATAAAATTAACTTAAGAATGATTTCTTGTTAGAATTTCAGTACAAGGAGAAGTAGCATTTCAATCAAAAAGTAAAATATCTAATTTTATTTGACCTATCTTTCAGGTATGAGCTACGTTTTTCTGAGTTATATGGTCAAATCCAGGTTAAAAATGCTTTCTGTTACATAAATCCCCTATATTTTTTTTTCTTCCATCTATCTGTCTTATCTTTTTATTGATTTTCTAAAAATGATATCTGCAGGAAACACATCGCCAAACTAGAGAATGTTATGCTACCTATAATGCTCTGATGGAGGTTAAAGAGCTAATGCTAAAGGAAACATCTTTGTTAAATTCCATAAGTGCTCAGGTTTGTGAAAAGAATAAGGGATTTTGTAGCAGGTTAGGCTTTTCAGAGTACTAAGCCTTGCGTGCATATAGTTTTTTTAGTGGGACAGATGTTTCTTTTTATGCATGCTCATGATGTTGTGATCCAGTCCATTGTCTATGATGCATAATGTTGATTGATGGACCCATCATGCTTCCTTTAAATCCTTAGATTGTACATGGTAGATGTTGTATTACTTATGTACAGCTTTTGCTTAACTATATTTTCATGCATATGTTAATTCTAACACATGTTCAATTCCATCATTTTTCAGTTCCAAGATGCCATGACCAGCACAATTGGTCGCACAAAATTGATTGACTCCTTGGAGAGTATTGCAAAAGGAACCCAACAGGTATATGTCACTTTGCACATATTGCAATACAATGGTTCTATTTGCTTTTTGCTCCTTGGTATGTAGAAGCCATGCAGATGTGGTACATACCCATCAGCACAATAAACCAAGCCTGCAAAACATGAAAACTGGTTTAAGATGTAGGGTATGGCTGATATTTAATATATTTAATACAGTCTACAACCCAAGGACATCTATTGTACTCTCAGCACTCTTATCTATTAAAACAAGTCCACTATCTGCAAACCCAGATGGGTTCTGAATATAAGTGTAATGGGTGTATCAACTTGTCACGAAACCAATGCAAATTAGAGCATAATATTGGTCCATCTCAACTAAAAAAGTCATCTCTATAGAATAATGTCCAGAAGAGCCATAAGCAAAACTTAGAATTGATTTTTTTAAAGTAATCGTTCATGAATTACTGTAATTTGGAATGCTTATGGGAGAGACAGGAAAAATCAGAACAAAAACATTTTTCAAATCTAGTCACTTAGGGAGGCCAGAAATTCCCTTCCTACTCCTTTGGAAGTCTTAGTAGTCTTCCATTCAAATAGGCAATGAAACCTAGAAAATGATTAGGAAAATAACATCCATCTAAATTCTAGACCAAGCATTCTTTTGTTCTATAATTCCACTACATAATCTTCATAATGCCTGAAAAACATTTCAAGCATCTTAAATAATTAACATCCTTTGAAAATTATTATGTCTGCAACCTCATGATTTCTCTATCTCAAAAAGGCAAGATGAACAGTAATGCTTTAGTTGTCACCTGAGCATTGGCGTTGAAAGAGATAAGTTTACTCAATAAAGTAGCCATGACATGCCCTCAAAGCTGAAACTTTTGACAATTCATGGTCAAAATTGTCCAGTCGCCTTGTTTCCATCAGTAGCTCATCCATTTGGTGGTCCTCCAGAGCCAGGGAGCTGTCTTGAGTGCTGCCTTTTCCATGTATGGCATCATAAAAATTATGTGCAAACCTTGTTTTGTGTAAGCAACTCATTGTGGAATGTCTCTGCCACTAAGTTGAAGATCCATTTTCGTGGAATGAAGTTGACTATTATTTCATACTTCTATTTAGGTTGGCCATTCAATTTATTTGTTTAATACTCCCCATTTTCGTTAGGTTAGTTCAATGCACCAGTTGTTTTGTACTCTTGACATGCCTGTTATAATTTTCCTTGCAGTGTAAATCATTTTTACAAATATTGGTTAATATATTTTGTTTCCTGTGTTGCAATAATTAAGCAAGAAATTAAGCTTATCAATCTGTTTATATCTTCTATGTAGAGGTGTATTTGTAGAATCTTGAAAGAATGATTTTCTGCACATCTTGTTGTATGTCTGTTTGCTGTTGCTACTAGAAAGTCTAGAATTGATTCCCTAGAAAAATTATGTAGAAATGTTCCTTGAGAATTCTAAATTGAGGGAGGAAAGAAAGAAAGAAAGAAAGAAAGAAAGAAGTGAAGCACATTTGATTAGGGAGAAAAATTTGAACGGGCATGTATTTCATCTCCGTTTTCTTCGTAAATGCCACTTATAGTCTCCAATCAGTCTTATTTTTGAGATTGTGGGCTCATGATTTCTGTCTCACATAAGAGATGATTGGATTTATCATATTAATCATGATAGTTCTCCCAAGTTATTGCCTCATGGATATCCTGAATTAGCATGTATTTGGGTGCAGGGGACTTGTTTTGCTGGTTTCTTATATAGAAAGTAAATATTTTTGAACATGTGGAAAACCAAGCATTTCATTACTTGGATATGCACACTGAAGATGCTTTAGCAATAAAATAATGGATTTCTATTGATGATGTAACAAGTACTACAGAGCATGTATAAGTGATTTCCTGATGTCAATTATTGTGTCAGCTGCAGCCCGCCTTATGCATAAAAATTTCCTAATTTTTTACAGATGATTCTGATATTGTTTATAGCTTTGTAAAAAAGTTTAAAATTTCCACTTGTTTTGTGCATATGGTGGGAGAGAAAAAGCCTCCATGAAATGGTTGCCACAGTTTCTGGGAAAAAGGCAAAATGCCATAAACATTTTTGTAGATATATTTTGTTGGCTGGTTAAGCATAGGTGAATCTTTGAAAAAATTAAAAAATACAAGTTTGAGAAGTAAATATGCAAGAAGAAAACAGTAATGTGCAGACATGAAATGGACAGCAATTTGGGCACCGATGCGCCAGAATGGGCACCGCGGTGCCAGTACAAGTGCGGAAGGAAGTGTATTTTTAGTAAATTTTGACGTTTTTGCACAAGGGGACTTTGGGAAATCGTATGGACATGTAAAATAACCCTAAATGGGTTATTTAAAGGGTTTTAACACAGAAACAAAGACAACTTTTGGAAGGAGACAAGAAAGAGGAGCTTTGGAGCAAGGAAGATCATTGGAGAAAGCTGTTGCAATCTAAATATTCTGTTTTCTTTTTATCTAATTCATCTATTGTAAATACCATAAAATCACATTAAAATGCATACATTATACCCCAAAATAGCTAAATTACATAATGTAATAATCACCCGTCTCAATTGTATTCAACTTTCCACTTGCACTTAAGTAATAGGCTTAATAACTTCAAAATTTCATATTGGTTCATATCCATCATGGCCTTAGCAGTCTTTCCTCACACTTCCCTTAGTTTAACGCTCCGAGCATTACAAAAATGCCTTCAGTTGGACATTAGCTGATGTCAAGGGGATCAACTCTGTTCTTTGTATGCACAACATTAGAATCAAAAGTGACAAAGCATGGGAGAAATTTAAAGTGAATTTATGAAGAAGTGACAAAGTCAAGTTGAAGATTATAAATTAGAACTATTTCTTCTTCTCTTTTAGGATTTTTAGGGTTAGTTTAGTTTTGCTTTGTTTTTCTTTTTACTTAGGTTCCTTTTTGCTTTCTTGATCTTAGATAATCTCTCCTAGCAACTATCATCTGTTTGTAAATTCTTGTCTACCTTTAGAGGAGAATACATGACAACACAACATAACTCCATTCAGGGAAGCCCTTAATCTTAATTTTCATTCTTTCATATTGAGGACAATGGTCAGTTTAAGTTTGAGGGTATATTTGAGGAGTTTCATTTAGTTTTGGGCAAAAATTTTTCGAATTTAAGTATACTTTTTCAATGAACTTCATTTTTTGATGACTTAGCCAAGAAAATCCAAGTGCAAATTGTGCTAAAATATTAAAACTGAATAGGATTCTCTCTTTATGATCAGTAACATATGTTTAGTTTTTTATTGTCATTATACACGATTTAAAAAGAAAGATAGATATTATTTTATGATTGAATGATTATTGTGCTAAGTCCTTTTTTTTTCGCAAATGATGAAATTTTTATTATGCAGTCATGATCATGTGAACTATATGTTGATCAGTTGATTATTTTAAATGAGTTATCTTTCGAATCTTTAATATTTTTCTCCCAATCAAAAGAACATGATCAAAACATCTCGCATTTATTTTGCTTCATCTAATTCTGAAAAGATTCTGAATCCGCATGTGTTTTGTTGTTCCCCTTTCTATAGAAACTAGAAAAGGTGCAGCTCGGTCTCCAAGCGGAGCAGAAAATATGTGATTCTCTCAAGGAGAAATACGTGGCTGCAATAACAGAGCAACGGCAGTGGTCCACCTTTCTAATGGCTTTCCAGGTTAGCATCATGCTCATATACAAAAAATGATGATGAGATCAAATTGGTCTTACTTGATGGAGGAGAGGAGAGGAAAGCAAAAACAATGTGGCAACTTTTTTGGCTTGTGGCATGGCCTACCTACGTTATGTCATCTTTGTAGATGGGCGTTCCCTACTGTACCAATCACTGCACCTTCTTGTTTTTTTCTTCTCGACAAGTCTAGCATCATCATCATCATTTCCGATAATTCTAGTAGTTAGTAAATCCAAAATAATTTTGTGTAGGTTCAAAAACGCATTTCCCTACAGGAATCTTTTGCATCTTTCAAAAGCCATATTCATCTTGTGGAGAAAGTCTTCTTTTCTGAAGACCTTTGGTTGCCTTGACTATCGAAATTCATTTGTCTTTTCTCCGATGGTAGCACCTATTTGTGTCTTTTTGTCTGTCATTTCCAGGAAAGCTGCATAGGCCAAACTTTTTGATTTTCAACAAAGATACTGACTTTGGGCGTGATTTGAAATTCCCCCGAATTTCAAAGCCCGGCGATAATGACTCAAAATCACTAACATGTGCTTGGACGTGGATTTGTAGAACTGTGAGCACAGTGAGGTTTAGTGTCCCATGCATTTGCCGACGCCGCGGTTGGCTTGATGTTATTTTCTTTACCTTTACATGACTGTGGCTGATTCAATTTTCAGGAGGAATGTTCAAGAAATGAGAGGCTCCGTAGCTTGACTTCTGTGTAGACTCACTTTCGGTGCAGCTTGACATTTTTTATCCTTGTATTCAGGCCATTGATCAGTAATCTTGTCTTTTCCTTTTTCCCCTTTTTTTCTGGGGTGGGGGTGGGGGTACTTGGCACTTGTAAAATAATTTGTAATTTCTTCCTTTATTTTTTTACTGTACTGTTCGCTTCCTACCGCAAGGACTTATATATATATATCTATATTTATATATATATCTATATATATATATATAACTTGTAACTGTCTAATAATTAATAACATCTTGCTGATTCCATGCTCAACCGATGCCATGTGCCGAAGCAATTTACATCATCCTACCGATCCAAATAAGCGAGCATTGCTGCAAGGTATCCTGGACTAATCTAATTGCTGTGAGAAATGCGGGGCAATAGCATATGAGACGAGTTGGCCGAAAAAAGTTTGCCAAATATTCGTAAGCCAAATGGCCTGATTGATGGACTATGCTATTTTTTTTCGGCCTGGAATCGGAGGAGGCCGACATGAGTTGATGGCCTGCCAAGGGATGCCAGATCAGTCCATTTGGCAGTGTGTACGCATATAAGGAGAGGGGCATACATGAACGTGGAATCATCTATTTTACTTGCACTGGGCAAGCCATTTGGGAGCATGTGCAAGATCAGCTTTCTGTATTTGGGAAACAGTTTGACCCACTGAGGGCTACTCAGCCAGGAAGCTGTTGTCCGCAAACGATGCCCACCAGCAAAAAATGGGAGAGATTCCATCACTTGCGAAATTTTCTCATTCCAGTTTTGGACTAGATTGACAGAAGGGTGGGCCTCTATGTTTCCAACCGAAATTAGGGGAATGCCAAAGGCTCCCCAAACTGCCCCTGCAAGAATTACTGCCCGGCATTCCGGTCTGTCTATTCTGGTAGCTTTGCTCTTTATATCTAAATAGCTAACAATCTAATCTAACTCTTGTCGAATCTTGGCGTTGTCATTTGACTTCTTTGCGATGAAAAGGGACTTGGATGCCCTTTTTCCTTCTAATCTTCATGGTTTTTCCTTGTGGGGCGGGGGCGGGGGTGCGGCTGTTTAGCTTTACCTATCGAAGCCAAGGTGCTTCATAAAGAGTTTCAAGAATGGGATCATGCTTTGTGGGTGCATCGTCAATGTGCCCTTATTCGTGTCATGTGTTGGGTACATTGTTGGCTGGTGTCAGGGGGTTTGAAGTGCTGGTGCTTGGTGCAATGCCTAGTGATGATTAATAAAACCAAGAATACAGAGCTGATCTAGATAGCACAGTTTTACTGTTGGCTTTTATTTAAAATGGTCGTCATTTTCTCATCTTGGAATATGTCATTGCAATATTAAAGTTGCGGGGGAACCTCCGGTTTAGAAGCCGCTAGATGTCTGAGGCATACGGATCTTTTTATTTTAGCTTATTTCATTTTATCCTTTTATGGAGTGAGGATGAAGACAGTGCACAGGGCCACAGGCAGTACTGAAGTCTGGATCACACGCGGAGACACATGCACAGATACATCCAAATCCGTATCTGATAGTTAATCTGAGAAATTGAAGGTTAGGTTACTGAACTGAGATAATCATTATTCGGAACAGAGCAGTCTTTGGCGTTTTAATCGTCTTGACTTGGGCTATCATGGTATTGCTTTCCTCAAAACAAATTAGTCGTCATCGAACAATAATGTAGTTTTGGATTCATTCCCGCGTGACTACAACCTTCAAACCTTCAAGGATGAGGACAATTATGCCAGCTCTGGTTCCTTAACCATGGCTTACCAACAAACACAGAAAGAAGAACCCAAGAAAAATGTCATGATTAAATAGCTAGCCAGTAACAAAGCTTGATTTCTCTTCCTGCAGGCGCCTTGTTCTGTCGAGACAGGCATGTGGGCTCTTTGTGGATGAAGCCCACACACCATCTTCGTTTTAACCCCGCGTTGCCGAGGACCGAAATGACCTGTGCAGCAGTGGGACGACCGTGTTGCCATCGTCTAATCAGACACCCCCACATGAATGTCGATCGAAAGGGCCGAAATGCCAAGAAAACTACAAAAAGATGCCGTTGCATGATGCATAGAGGCCCTGTCAATCGGTTTCTGTTAGAACTGATAGGAACTTTTGTTGTCTTTTAAAGCTGGCGGTGTGGAATTCCCTAGTTCAGGGCTTGTAATGTGTTTGGTAAGATCAGTGATTTCAGCTTGTTTATCTCGAGCGGTGTCTTTTTGCTTGGAAGGGGATCCTTCAAATCCGGGGCAACAAGATGTCGGTTCTTGTGTCTGTCACGTGAATATTCAAATGAGAATCCTTTATATCTGTTGTATACAAGACAAGGAAGAGAACAGCGACACTTTGTTTGCATGCATGTACAGTTTTGGTCTTCCTCATGGGAACTAACCAAATTCACCCCCTGTTTTCTACCCAAAAGAAGACAAAGCAATCACATCTACGTTAAGGTGTAGAGAAGAAACGCGGAGGTGGACCACTCCCAACTCCCTCAGCAGCCAACCTCCACGCCGTTCTGGCCATTGGCGTCGATGGACCGGTTTGGTGGAGGGATCAAGCGGACTGCATTGAGAGCCTTATTGAAGAGCTTTGCCTTGATGCTCAGGTACTCAGTCCAGGTTACTGAGCGGTAGAGAGAAGGGCGGTTTGCGGTGACGAGCTTCGACAAGGGCGCGATCTGTACATGGGTTGGAGGGCCCCATAGGTAAGCAACAGAGACGCGCTGGTGGGTTCTGTTCACAACAGCACGGTGAAGCACGCTGTGGAACTGGGCATTGGAGAGGATGTGGAGGAGATCGCCGACATTGACGACGAGCATGCCTTCCATGGGCGGAACTGTCACCCACCCGCTGTCGTCTTTGAGCACCTGCAGACCGCTGGTGCTGCTGCTCTGGTAGAGTATGGTGAGGAGGGGTGAGTCGGTGTGCTCGGCTAGGCCCATGGCTCTGTTCGGGTCTGGGCACGCCGGGTATGAATTCAGCTGCAGTGCTGCTGACGAGCCATTGAAATCGCCGGCGGCTCCCGCCCACTTCATATCATCCTTGGTTATGCCCAGTGAGGCCAACATGAGCCACATGAGCCTACTTGCCAGCTTCTTCATCTCCTTCTCATACTCTTCCATTACATTACTGCATGGTAAACAGCAAGAGAGAATAAAGATTAATTAATTTAGCAAACCATGATACTAAACAAAATGGTGGAAGGGTGGGCCAGACTGTAAGAAATAAATCGATGGTTAGCATGGCCTACTTTGCAGCTATCTGATGGTGTGCATTTGTCCCTTGTCACGTGTGGTGATGGGTCCACACCGGGAGTCTCTGAGTTCTTCAGGTATTTTAATTAATTAATGGAGAGAAGATTCTTAGTGCTTTCGACTGTAAGGGAGTAGGGAATGAAATGAGCCGACTCAGTGACTAGGCATGCATGTCAGTGGATGTGCTTACCAGAATTGAGTGTGGTCATGCGGCCAAAGCTTGGTGGCATGTTCGGTAGGCGATCCAATGATGGTGAAGCCTTCGGACCACATGAGCTTGGAGAAGAAAGACGAGATGCGAGCTAGGCCATAGCCTGTTACACCATCAGGGAGACGGGCCGCCTTGAGCTTCTGCTCGGCTGGTAGTGAGAAGAGGCGGCGAGTCTGGAACTCGACGTGGTGGAGAAGTTCAATGGGAATCCCGTGATTGATGACTTGGAACACACCCCAAGTCTCGCTTGCTTGGCCTATTTGAGTTACAACATCAGGGTCAGTGAGATCGATGATGGGAACCATCTCCCTATCAAAAGAGTCATCTGATGGGTAGTTGTGGAGAGGAGGCCAAGCATGCGTATCTGGAAGCTCTTCCATGGAGTCCAAGTCCACATGGCCGTTGTTGAGGTGGACCGGGTCGGCTCTGAAGGCTTCCGATAGTGAAGGCATGGCTATGAGAGAGAGAGAGAGAGAGAGAGAGAGAGAGAGACGTACCAAAGGAAAGAGCAAGAGTGAACTTATAACAAGTGAAAGTCTGTCAAAGGAAGAACAGTAGTAAAAGAGTCTATGATAGTAGTTGAAGGGACGTTTGGGGGCAAAGGGAGTAAATAGGTGTGGGGGGGTTGGAATGGAGAGGAAGGTGACAAAGGTGGTGAAGGTGGGGGTTGGAGGGAGTCGTGTCTTCGAGTGGTGCGTTGGGGAGTGTTGCAAGAAGGAGACAAGTAATGAAAAGTGCGTATACGACAAGGAACGGAACAAAGAGGGAGAAGAAAAAAAAAAAAAGGGCCCTCATCCAGGGCAGTGGTGTGTCACGAAATTGGTCTGCCCGGGCCACAAAATGACCTTTCTTTAACAATCTTCCAGAGCACCTCTCTCTCTCTCTCTCTCTCTCTCTCTCTCTCTCTCATGCCCCCCTCTCGCTATTGCTCATGCCCTCCGCCCATGTGCCCGTGTTTTGTCCTCAAGTAGAAAAACATCCCTATCATGGCCTCTGGATAACATGTTCTTTTTCCCTTATCGCTAGCCAACAAAAAAGGCCTCTCCCCACGACCGCAGTTTTACCGTTGTGCCCTTATTTCAGCCATCCCCTACAAGCCTCAAATGCAAGGGGCCCAAAAATCCAGAGGACAAGACAAAGGATGCTTTTGGTATCATGTTCCCATGCACAATGGAGGGCATTTCTGTCATCAGAATAAATAGGAAGTGGGCTTTGGTGCTCTAATGCTTTTCCTTATGTTTTGGGGCCATTTCTATAAAAAGCAGGAAAGCTTACTTTGGTATTTTCCGCGCAGATTTGTGCTATGAGGTCCCACTTTTCCAAAGTGGGCTATCAACCCAACCCTTTATGAGATCTCCCTACAGTGACTGCACTTTTCTGTGTGCCCCATTCTTTTCCTTCTCCTTTCTTTTCTAATCATTTGTTCCTGATTTTTCCTAATCTCTAGTGATTAAGGAGCCTTCCTTTGTTAAGCCGGAAAAGCAAAAAAAAAACAGACATCTATTCTTTTCCTAATGATATGAAAGGGAACAAATCCATTGGTAGCTTCTTTTTTTGTTTCTATTGCTTTTGGTGCTGTCAAAGGCTAGATATGGTTTTATTGGAAATCGAAAGCATTGTAATCCCGATAAGATGTCCTTGTGCTCTCCATATGGAATTTGGGATTGGCTTTCCAACATTGCGTCTTTTTAGGTATTTTAATGCATTTGAATTCTGGCATTGGGATTGGATTGTAGCAGTCAGAAGGCTAAACATTTTTTTTTCGGATTTTTCTGCTGAAAGTATTTCGTAGTTGACACTACGTTTTACCATCGGGATTAAGTCATCATCAGCTATTGGTTGCTGCTTTTTTTGTAGGTGTGGAAGATATCTGGAAGATCCCAAAAAGAATTGAACAATAATAAATCGTTTGAATGCGATTTCTTTTGTCGAAAGAAATGAAAAGCCACAGATAAGAATCCGACTCTCCACTTAAGTCATGGATACGGCCTCAATCCATTTTTTAGCAACGTGAATTGGAACGTCAAAGTCGTCGTAGTGACAATGCTCGAGGCAATAATTACTTCTTGTGCTAGCGGAAGGGATGATGGTGCGCAAATCTTTTATTATTTTTTATTTGTAGTGTGTTTAATAGGAGGTGGATGGAGTATAGAAGTCCTTTACATTCCTTTTGCACTCATATTAATTGATAAAAAACTTTTTATCTCCCTTTTTCATGACTTTCACATCTTTTACACTGAATCGGACAAAATACGTATGAACCGGTCAGAAAAAATTCTTTAATCCTCTCTTGAGAGAGTTGCAGAGTACAAGCTATTTACAAGAAGTTGATTAAAACAAACCCTTCAAAATTTTAGTGACAGTTGATTCTTTTTTCTTCTGAAGGTTACAACCTAATGATACGGAAGCCTTTTCTTTCTTATTATCTTGCTGATATTATTTTCTTCTCATCTTTTGTTATTTCTTTTTCTTTCCATCCAACCAATCATGCCACAAGGCAAATGAACTTGCGCTGGCAACCAAAGAATTTTTTACCGTTTAGAACTTTTTCAGGAAAAATCATCAGCGGAGAATGAGAGGGACTCGAGCCGTTCCTTTAAATGGCTAGAGATTAGAGGGGAAAATTAATTTTCCATGAGGACAAGTTTCTCCCTTCTCTTTACGGTGGTTCTGGACTGCTTTAGGTAATAAAAAAAAAAAAGGAAAAACGCATCTGAGAACTTTACGGGGATTTTTTTTAATGCCCATGTCATCGGAAAATTCTCTATTTTGAGAGAAAAGCTTCAAGACGTTGTCATGATATCACCACAATGCACCCTAACATGATTATATGCAAAAGCTGAGTGGTGTATGTTATAAGATAAAATGTGTGTTCAACACGCACCTACAATAAAACTTTGTATTCTATGAAAAGATTAAAAAAAATATTGATTAAAAATATAAATAATAATAATTAAATTATTAAATAATTAAGATATCAAATTATATTAAAAGAACTGAAAAACGGAGATTTCTATTCTTTTTTTCCACCTTCCCAATTTGAGCCTACATATAAAATGGTGGTATGGATATAGTAAAATGCAGAGTCTAACTAACTAACTAATTAATTAACTATATATATATATATATATATATATATATATTCATTGGCTTACGACGCTCGCATGCAGCCCGGAGTAACTTTCGTGGCACGGAAAGTGTAACTGTCGGGGCTAATAAAGGACTGGCAATTAATCAGACGAGTGTTTTAATCCGTGTGATTTTCCACAAGTGGCCAAGAAAAATGAATGTGAGAATGTGAATCAAGTCCAAATAAGGGAATTCCCAAACAGAAGTTTAGTTGGGAGAGAACTTTAGGGTGGAATCTGATGACTCACTCGTAGGCATAGAACTCACCTACTTTTAAAAATTCTCAGAAGTTAGGAACCGAATATTGGCCTATTTGCCTGGTTCCATGTTGAGTACAGAGCAAATTGGAACATGGGAATAAGAATCAGGCAGCTCAACTTACAAGTAGTGTCATTAATTATTATTAGGATAAGATGGTGAAAATGATTGCCTATAACTATATGGACATTTACCGTGCAATCAGAACCATTGGTAAAAGATTCAATGGTTTAATTGTAAATGGGTTGGCCAATTTTTCAGACAACTAAAGTGCTGGGAATAATGTTAAGAACATACAAGCAAACATAAATCAAACACATAGACAACACACAGAATTAATGTAATTCGGCCTTACAACTTACTCAACAAGAGAAAAGAATAATTTACTATGCAAAAAATTCATCACACATTTTCTCTTAGAGACAACAGCCTGCCTCTCATACACACATACACCCCTCCGTGTATGTCTCTCTCTGTGCTCCTCTAATCCTAGAAAATACAAAGATATATAACCTTGCACAATATGCATTACCCAATACATTTAACCCATGTACAAGCCCAATAGGCCTTGCAAAATACAAGACACATACCTAATAAATATTTACCTTGGCTTGAATTCTACACTATCCAACTAACCTGAAGAAGAACTAGAGTCAGCAACCATCCTTCAAGCTCACAAAATTTTGTTTACCATACTTCAACCAGCATGACTTACTGCACCCCTCTTGGGTGTCTCATATAGCTCACCACCACTATACAACTCGACGTGGCTCCACCTTTTTCATCGTTGCAATGCGATCTTTATCAGAAAGATTATCATGAACAATCGAAGCACATGTCACCCGTTTCTTCTCAAAATCTTCCACAGACTTGACCGTCTGTACTCCACCTGAAGCAAACGTCACCCGTTTCTTCTCAAAATCTTCTACAGACTTGACCGTCTGTACTCCACCTAAACCTGCAACTTGGGATCTTATAGGATCTTCACCTATTTTCACATCCCCTATCAGTCTGTATAGGTTCCTAATCATCTGTCCCTTCATGACAACCATGACCCCTCTACTCACCTTAAGAACTCCACCTTCAACAGACATCCTGTAACCTCTGGAGTCCAATGTTCCCAATAAAATCCAGTTCATCCTCAGATCCGATACATGCTTCACATCAACTAGTGTTCAAATAACACCATTAAATATGAGAACCCGTATTGTCCCAACACCAGCAATCCTGCTCTCTGCTTTGTTTGTCATCCGTACAGTACCACCTTCGCACTCCTTATATGTATCGAATTGCTCTCTACCTGCACACATATGAAAAGGATAACTAGAATCTAAAATCCAATTGGAACCATCCATAACTGCTTTTGTCGTCAGTAAGATATCATTGTCTTCAATAATCACAGTCTTAGCAGATGATTCCTATATATTCTACTTCCATTTCTCTTTCTTTCTTTTATCTTGACTCTCATGTACTTCCGGAGGGTTCCTCTTGATATGATCATATTTTTCACACCTCTAATAAGCGAAGTCTCACTTTAACTTGAATCTGCTCTTGCCTCTCTGAAAATTATTCTTCCTCTCAATAAATCTTCCTCTGTTTTAATGAACAACTGTCACCGCCAAAGCACTTTCATTCCCTGATAATCCAACATTGTTGTTTTTCCTTATGGTCTCATACATCAACAGGGAAGCAATAATCTCATCTATCTTCAATGTATCCTTCCCGAACAATAATGTAGTCACAATATGATTATAAGAATCAGGTAATAAAGCTAATACGAGTAATGATCAGATATGAGCTAGCAAAATCTAGTCGTCTGTCTAGCTTTCTGTTCTGTCCATCGCGATAGACCACTTCCATGTGTCACCTTCCAAATGCACAAATAGGGAAACCCTAGCCCTAGCCGCCTGCTGTATCATCCATCGCTGATCATCCGTCGACTGATCTCCGCCAACTAGAAAATCAACATTGCTTTTTCGACTCTAGCACTACCTCGCCATGTTGGATCGCCTCCTCCAGTCGCTGTAAAATGCAGAATAAAGTTGTTATCGCCGTCCTTCTTCCTCGCTACCAACGCTGCTAACGCCACTATGTCTCCTCCGTTGAAATCAATTTGGATCTCTACTGCCTTTACTCGCTACCAACAATCGACGACCTCTGCTTCCGGCTGGGAAAAAAAAGCCATTGCCATCTTCTTCCTCCACCCTGATTGGGAAGAAAACTCAATCGACTATAGTGCAACTTTGCGAACGCCGTTACTGACCAGATGCTGCCACCGACTCAGTAGCCTTCTCTACCCATGAGCCTACACCGTCCGTTCCTCATGCTGTTGCCACTGATTGACTCCGGCCATCGCACAACACCTTTTGACACCCAATCAATGTCCTAGAGAAAACTGCAGCCTTGTTGTTGTCCGATCAGATCCAGGCATGCTCACTGTCTGATCAACAAAGATGCATGGCCCGATCACAATCAGAGCCTTCCAGCTTTCTACATGCTAACTCTGATCAGGACTTCTACAGCCACACCGTCTTGCTGCCCTGGACAGATCTGTCCACACTGATTTGATTTCAACCATCCAAAATGCAGATCTGAAATTTGATCTAGCCATCTAATCAAATCACGCCTGTGCGTGACACCCTTGATTAGATACTTACATTCCTGTTCTCAAGATCATTGGATTATAGTGCTCAAAATCCCATGAACCAAAGTTCTAATACCACTTATTGGGAATGATGTTGAAAATACACAAGCAAGCATAAATCAAACACACAGAGAATGTACCGAATTAATGTGGTTTGGCCTTGCAACTCACTCCACCAAAGAAAAGAATAATTCACTATGCCTAAAATTAATTACACCTTTTCTTTTAGAGACAATAGTTTGCCTCACTCACACACACACACACACCTCTATCTTGGTCCCTCTCTATGCTTCTTTAACCCTAAAGAATATAAAGATATATAACCTTGCATAATATGCATTACCCAATACATATAACCCCGTGCAAGTCCAGTTGTCTTTGACACATACCCAACATAAAGGATTTTTCTTAAATACTAATCACATATTTATAATATGGTAAAATTTATGGTTGATTGGAATGAGATATATCTCGGTGTCATTGGTTTGATGGTATCAATTAAATATTGCTCAAATCCCCAACCAAATACTCACATGTTCCCTTTACCCTAATTTATCATATTTTAAATCTTGTCATCAGGTGTGTATTAACTTAATAGAGAGAGAAAGACAATAGACCAGCTAAAAGATGGTTTCAAGTTTGTCTTGCATGAGACCCCATCTCACAAGGATCATTACATCACGCTAATGCAACATGCCCGCCCTCCCCGCTGATGGACAGTAAATTGGGTTTTTTTCAGCCTGTGCAGATGGGTCCCACCATCTTTATATTGCAGAAAGAAAGACACCATAATTTGGACAGACTATGGAAATCAAAGGCTAAAGTTAGTGGCTGGGATCTTACCACAGAGGAGGCTACAGGAATATATATACACACACACACGCATCCGAGCCATCTACGATCCAGCCAAATATTTCTATTTGATTCCCTTTCCATCTGATGATGATCTGATCTCCCACGTGAAGCATGTGGACCGTCCACTCCTCCACGTTCTTCCAAGCGTTTTCATGTGCTTGTCTGTAGAAGAAATGATACTGAACAAACCCAATTTGAATCTTAGAACTCGCTAGAAAATCACAGAGCCTAACACAACACCTCAAACTCGATCTGTATCTTCCAACTCATTAGAAAATCACGGAACCTAAAACAACACCTCAAATCCAATTTGTATCTTTCAACTCACTAGAAAATCACAAAGTCTTCTCGTATGGTATTTAGTGGATTCCAGGGTACATCTTGGGTGGGTTACTAGTGAACCAAACTAAAATTTACTTGATTTTAAGCAGGTTTGGTTTCATTTTTTTGACCTTTGGAGTTGGTTCGGGTAAAACTATTCAACTGGCATCCGTGATTTAGATAAGTTCGACTTGGGGGTTTAGGCTCTTGAATCAAATCGGCCCAACCTTGGCTTTAGTTTATCATCGAAAACATGAAAGGAATTTTGGCCATTGAAAACATGTATTTGTGCATTTAAAATGAGGAGAAAAGGTTTGATGTAAATGAGGAAACAATAAAATATGTAAAAGTCGAGATGATTAGTGTGTATAATTAGAGATAGATAAACATCATATCAAATATAAAAAATGATAAAAAAGAATTTTTGTACCCTTTCTAGATGCCCGGGGTTTTGCACCCTTTTAATGATGATCCAAACATACCCTCATTTAAAATGAAACATACCAAATCTTCTACACTCTAGTTTCAATCATTAAGCGCTAGTTGTTGTTATTCTAATCATCTTCCTTTATTTCAAATCAGAATTACCACCTAATCAATCAATCATCACATTTTACATTTCGTCTTCTTCTCACATCAAAACTATTTAGGTCTTCTCAACAGGGAATATATTATTTTACAATCAAAGCCCAATGTGTTTAAACTTCATGGAGAATTCTAAATCATATATATATATATATATATATTCTCCTTACTCTTTTTTCTCTGCGATCTTACTTTATCATTATTATGAACTTTTAACCATTTTTCTAATCCATCTATCAAAACAATTTATTTTGCTAATATTTTCATGTATTTCAAATATACCTTACAAACACACCTTTATCAAATTCAGCCATACAAAGTAGCAACGAATTAATTAAATGATACATTGATTGAAAGTCACACACAAAAAAAATTCGAGCCTTGGCATTTGCAAAGGCCAAGCATCACAACATATGAACCTTTATTAGACTTGGGGATCATAGAAGCCGTCTGATCATTTTGGCAACCTCAGAGTCAGAAGCCTTTACATTACATTATTTTTAGCTGTCCAAATCAAAGAAATATTTGGCGCGCGTCTAAGATGAGCATTGTAGACTCCGAATGTGCTCACGTGAAAGCCTTCTACAATTTCCGATGGATTTGATTGGGACACGTGGAGTTTAATAAGACAAAACTGCCGACGCAGCCTCCGACTTCGCCGGTGCATGCACGGTCGCGTAAATAGCCGCAACAGCTGTATGGCTGGGCCCCACAGCAAACATAACTGAAATTTGACCTACTCCTAGTCTTTTCTTTCAACCGTAATGACCTCCCGACAACGGTCGCCAATATTTATTTTTTTAATAATAGATCAAGGGATAGAATCTAAACTATTAATATAAAGGCTTTATTTTAAATATTTTTTATTTGTTTTTATTTGAAAATATAAAATAAAAATACTGATGTATGGTAAATTATTTAAAAATAAATATTTCATATTTTTATTTTTATAGTTTATGCGAATAATCAATTTCTTTATTTTTTAACAATATGGAATTTGAAATGTAGGAAAATGAATGGTTCAAAATTTACCAGTGAAACATGTGAGCTCGGCTCTCACATTGCGTATATTTTAAAACCATTTAATTCAGTCTTAGATTTTATTTAATCTGATTTCATTCCTTTTTCAACCCAATTGGTTGACCCATTGTAATCCATAACCCAACCCGATTCTTAGAATAAGGTTGCATTAGGACTGAAGTTTTTAGAAAACGCGTCTACCTGACACGACACTTAGAAATAGCAACGGATGCAGGGATGATTAATGAGGATTTTGCGAATAGGGCCTCGTTAAGCCACTGTCGAATTAGATGCTCTGAAACGAGGCCTCTGGCTGATGGGCTTCCCTCAGGGATGTGAATTTACCATACATCTGAGCCTTACATTCATAGCATTTTAGCACATTTAACGATCCGAACCGTCCGCGAGACCAATTCTCATATATTCAAGTGCAATGATAATTCCAAAGTGTGAACGAGTCTATCAGTGTGCCCCACTCACCCAAATAGTGCAGTATTAGAGAAAATTCGCAGGCGCATGTTTTCCCGAAATCAGGTGCGTCAAAGCAACGCAGTGCGAGCAAGGCTCATCACAATATCACAAGTATTCCGAAGTATCTGTTTTTGTGCAACGTGGAGTACTTGTTTGGGTGATCCACACCAGTGAACCGATGCAACCTGACGCTGATTAGTGGTTTGTCCTTTCTGTCCAGAATTGCTGTTGTCTGGTATCCACCAATGTTCAGAAAATCGTACCACAGATTTAACCATTTAATCGGACGAACCATTTAAGTATTCAGTTCAACCATTTCAACTGGTGGAGCTAACCGGGTTAAGCCAGTGACATCAGTCTAATATAATTATAATTATTAGTGCATGAACCCTAATTCTTAACCTGAATGAACGCTCCCTACCCCTACTCCCTCCCCAGCGCTGCAACACTGACGTTGTTGCCCCCTTCTCCTTCCTTGGCCGCTGCGACACCAACACTGTCGCTCGAATCTCCCTCCCCTTACTAGTTGCTGGCTATTGCGACACTATCGCCCCCCTTCTCCCTCTCCAGCTGCTACGACGCCAACACTACTGCCCTCTTCTCTTTGCCCAGTTGCTACGACGTTGACCCCCTTCTCCTTCCTTAGTTGTTGCGACGCCTCCCCCTTCTCCTTTCTCGGTTGTTGCCTGCTATAATGTTGTAGCGACACTGTGGCCCCCTGCTCCCTCTCCCTACTACCTGCTGCAATGCTGCGACCGCAAACCCTCCTGCCCGCCCTTTATCCTCCCCCTACTACTTGCCGCAATGTTTCTGCCTCCCCTCTTCAGGTCTGCATTTTCTCCTCTCTCTCCTTCTCCCCTTTGGAAGTGTGAAAATAGATAACTGTAAAACTTTTTCTTCTAATTTTTGAAATGAAATCAAAGCCCCTGCCTATGTAGTCTTGTTATGATTTTACCTAAAATTTTACATTCAATTTTACCTAGATACTTATTTCCATTCCCAACAGCTTTTCCTACAATTTTACTTTTAATGGTGCTTTTGTTGAAATTTAATACTTGATAATTATTTGTCATTTAAAATTTTGTAACAAATGAATTGCAAAACTTCCAAAGACAAGTCCTTGTTTCCACAGATCATTTTGGATGTCATAGATGAATTGGTCCTCACTCCACATCTCTTTTGAGTTTTTTAATTTCCTTCTTCATGTAGAATGATATTGTTGATAGCTTTTTTCCTAAGTATATTCCTTGAACACTTTATTTATTTACTCTATCTTTTATTTTTGGATCATTTTGTAGCCATAATATTGTTCTTTGCAGCCACATATCACTTTTTTCTAGTTAGTAAAGTCAACAAGTTTCACCAAATGATCAATTTGGATCCAATCAAAATTATATAGTGGGCCCAAATGGGGAGTTCTTATAGAGAATTCTGTTGAAACTTGTATAAAAAATTTTCCCAATGAAGAATTAGTAAACTCCTTAAGTTTCTTTGATCTAGGTGTATATGGAGTAATCTAGTTTTGACCCTTTTGGGTGTATATGGAGTCTAGTTTTTGGGCTAAGTTCTCAACGCTATATCCCTAATATTGTCATATTTCACGGCTAGCTCATGCATGGATGTCAAATGCAGTATTGCTAGTATATTATTTACTGGGTCACATGGATTTTAATGGCTATGAAGTACTCTGTAAATGGACTTTAGGCCTTTCTTTGTAACTAAATATTTAACTAATTTCAGTTGTTAGAGGCATTGTAATTTAAACTAATCTCCCTTGCTTTTGGTTGGCATATGGGCTTTACATGGGTAGATCTTGGAGGTTGGAGGTTGCATCTTGCCAGAGGTTCTGTGCTTTAAGGTTTGCCATTGACAAAGGCAGTTTGGATTTTGTTAAAAATTTACCTCAAGATATCTTATGTAAAAGTTTTATATTTTCATATGTGCAATATGTAATGTGAAGCTTGTTTATTTCAAATTTTAGCTTATTTGTATAATTTGAAGCTTGTTCGTTTCAACCTTCAGGTTGTCATGATTGATATTTTTTTATTTTATCAACTCGAATTCTAACTTGAGCTTGAGTTTTAAAAATAGGTTTAGGGTTGAGGGAAAATCAAGTTTCATGAGTCCGAGTTTCACCTCTAGCTATTCCCCGTCAAAACCCATTTCACATGTTAACAAGTGTATGTTTGGATAGGGTGCATTAGGGTACATGTTGGGGTATAAAGTATATTGGAAAGCAAATTAAGGAAAAGACAAAATAATATGAGGAGTAATATGTATTAGGGTGTGTATTAAAAAAGATAAGTGAATGATTTAAGGAATAGGGGTAAATGATTAAAAAGTAAAAAAATATAGAGATAAATGATTGAAAAGATATAAAAAAGAGATAAAAAGTAGTAATAATGATTGAAAGATGAGGTGTGTTTGCTAATACCTATTTGGTTGAAGGATATATATTATGGTGTGTATTAGAAGTGTACAGTAAATGCACGCCCTAATGCATGTGTACATTCACCCAAACACACCCAACGAACTGGGGCATCATGAAATCATGACAAAAATTACTTTGTTCTTATGCAACTTACATACAAAACAGCCAAAAGGTTTTGATGTAAATACTCACGTAAGATTAATGCTTTAAATGGTTTTAATTTTAATGTATCTTAATAAAATCTGAGGTAGGAACCTGAGGTATCTCAACCTCTTGAAATCCATCAATGTTAAACACAATGATGGCGCCTGTGCATGATAGGGCATTTACACACGGAGCACAGGGGAATTAGCGAATCGTCCTACCAAAAGCGAGTTTTTGGTGGAAAATCTTGTTGGATTAGACGATATAAATCAATTTGACTTGTAGCTTTGAATTAACCTGGAAAATGGTTTATGAAAAACGGCTGCCGACAATTATACGACTAAAATCAAATCTCAACATAATTAGACCACCAACCCCCTGTAAAATAATAGCTCATGATCTGACATCCAATTCCAGAATTGAAGTCTCTTTCCCATATGTCGCATATGATGGAACTCTAGAAAAGTGACTGCACAACTGTTCTTCTTCGATTGGAAATTGGAATGTATTTCCAGATGTATTAAGTACGCATGGGATTGTATAACATTTTGTTATCGCATTGGGTTGTTGCCAAAATGACCACATCGGATGTGACGAAACATTTACAATGCGGGTTGCAGAGCGTCACAGTGACCTGAGAAAGTGAGACCCAGGTTAATCTCTAAGTCCATCCAACGTTACAAAAGATTATAAGTAGAATTTAATTCTTTATTGTCAAAAGTCATCCAAATCATACATCCAAGAACCATCATATTTAGCATTGCCTGTTTAACTAGGACATCAAAAAATATTTTGTTCTAAGTCTTATGTTTGTCAAACTTTTTAAAAGAATATAAAATTACATATAAAATAAAAATTTATTTAGATTCATTCAGTTAAACATTGAAATAATGTTAATATTCATAAAATCATTCATCTAAACTAGAGAATCACTTTATAAGGTACAAGGTTGATTACAAATTTTAAAATTCATACATCAATAAAAAAAATCATGAATTAGTATTCATCCTTAAATAACCTTAATGTTTGAGGGACGTATAAGTTTTTAATTAAGATAATTGTTGAGTTCCTTGTTAAATAAATGATGAAAGTATTAAGAGTACACGAAAATGTTCCATGAAAGCACTTCATGACTAAAAACGTTTATAGAGTAAATATTTTACAATAAAAGTGCTCCATCTGATTTTTTTTATAATAAATATTTCATTTTTATAATTGGAATTTTTATGGCCACCTGAATATATAATTTAGATAAATTTTAAAAGTAAAATATGAAATTACATTTACATTTTGTTCTATACCTGAATGAACTCAAAAAGTAAAGTGGGACTCACTTTTCCTACGGGCTATCGAGATAAACACGGTTACACACGATCCGCCTCCTCCAAACAATGCCTAAAATAAGTTACCTCAAGATTTCTCATTCCGATCACAGAAATTATTTACACCATTGACAGATAATCAGATGAGACACATTGCAATGTATTCAAGCAAACGGCCTAATATATCATTCACAAAGATTATCAATTGAGAATTTTTAATTATATATATATATATATATTTAAGAAGGGAGAAGTTCAAGGGGTTTCACCGAACGACCATAATGGCCACAGCTCAAAATTTTTTTGCCCATCATAATCAGATGCAACCGAAGACTGTACCAACAAAACACAGCCAAATACGCTATTCTCATAAAAACTATTCGAAATTTTATTCCTTACGCATCAAATTATTCACGGATTTATTCAAGGGGAAACAATCGCATACAACCACTGCATGTGAACTTCCGCTGCAAACAAGTCCAGTATCTGAAAATTCAGATACTGGGGCTGCATGTGATCATTTCACGCATCCAACAGCTGAAACAAGACGGACGAAATCAAACACCCGATGAAACTAGAACCCCACCCATAGATCCCACCACCACGACGGCGATATTCCTACGGCTATTCATGGAGGCGAAGGGACGCCAGGGCCCCATTGTGTTGCTTTGCCTTGACGCTGATGTACTCGTCCCAAGTCACCTGCCCATAGAGGCGGGGGCGATCCGGACCGACGAGCTTCGAGCAAGGGTAGATCGGAACTCCGGTAGGCGGGCCCAAGAAGTGGGCAATGGAGAACCGAGACTTGTCGCGATTGACGAGCACGCGGTGGAGGACGCTCTTGAACCGTCCGTTGCTGAAGACATGGAGGAGATCGCCGATGTTGACAGTCAGAGCGCCGTCGATTGGGTCGACGGTCACCCAGCGAGTTCCTCCGGCGACGTCGTCGTCCCGGAGGACTTCGAGGCCTTTGACATTGGCGGTTTGATGGAGGATGGTGACGAAGGGGGAGTCGCTGTGCTCCACCAGCCCCATGCAACTGTCAGGATCGGGGCAGAGAGGATACCAGTTCATCTGGAGGGCTATGGTTGCACCTTCGATATCGCCGGTGGGCCCCCCGAAGTTGGTGTCTTCTTTGGTGATGCCTAGGTGGGCCAGCATTAGCCACAGGAGCTTTATAGCCAGCCGTCTCATCTCCTTCCTGTATTCTTCCACCACGTCGCTGCATGCAGCCATGCACACTTAGCAGTTTACCAAACAAATGATAACGAGCACCAAGGGTGTAGCAGTGCCGTTTGTTTTCCCCATTAATCTAACCAGCAGAGTAATGCTTAAAATTTTGATCCGGACTTTACATGATCAGATCAAGAATTATCAAGGCATTTGCAAATGCACCAAAATTATTCAATTTGTTTTCCCACTAGTTTTTGTGGTGGTACATGATCATGTATGGTGTTTCGAGTTGTAGCCTACATGAATATTAGGATTACCCCATCCATGGATTGAAGATTGTGAACCATCATGGTGGTGCAAGGAAAATCCTCATAATCACCCGATCTTACTCATCTAATAAATAAACCTTATGTATGTATATGTAATGGGATGGAGTTTAAATAACAAAAATAAAAATAAAAGTGACCAGATCCATTCAGGGGTTATCTTGTAAAATGCTATACCCCTTGTTTTGGTCAATTTGCATATCTCACCACTTAACGTAGCTCTTTGCAAGTGTATTTTCAAGATTTATTCTTTTTTTAATGAATATCTCTAATGATTGGGTCCATTAATAAACGGCCGTTAAGTCAATAAATAAAATTGGCATGGAATAAAAATACCCCCAACACTTATAACCCCTAATGAAAAGAAATAAAAATTAAAAATAATTATAATAAAACAAAATAATCTTTTTATTATTTTATAGAAACAAAAAATTTTATTTTTTTGGTTTTAAGGTATTATTATAAATTTATGGCAATTTTAATATATAATTTATTGACAAATTATAACAAGAAAAATAGAATAAACCACATAAGTATATTGTAAAGAGAAAAATAGAACAGACCTCTAATACTTCCTAGTTATCATGGTCTTTGGTTGAAAATCTCATCCAATCTTGAATCCTAACCACCGTCTTTTTTTTTTTTTTTTTTGTTGAATCTTGGCCTGATTAGAACGTATGTGTAGGATGAAGCCATCCCACACACGGGTCATCCACAAAGCCAACCAGACTTATGGATACATTGGTCCACCACCCGCACCCGCGACATGCCAGCAGTAACGAGTCAACGCAGCAACTCTGCCCGTGACTCGATCAGGTTTTCATTAAAATGCACAGACACAAAAAACACGTGCTTGCATGTATGGTTTTTTACCAGAAACCCTGGTAGCCCTCGGGCCAGATCCGTTTAACGGATTCTTCAGGCGACTTGACGATAGTAAAACCTTCGGCCCACATATACTTGGAGAAGAAAGAAGACACGGGAGGAATGCCATAGCCTGTCTGGTCCGCCCCACGGATGCCCTTGAGCTTTTGCTCGATAGGGAGGGAGAAGAGCTGGCGTGATTCCTCCTCGACGCGCTCGAGGACTCTCTTAGACACGCCATGATTGGTGATTTGGAACACTCCCCAAGTCTCAGATGCACGCCCTAGCTGGGCGACGACGTCGGGGTGGGTGAGGTCGATGACAGGGATCGAGTCATGGACTGAGTCGCTGATGGGGAATTCGTCGGAGCGAGGCCAGTTGTGGGTGTCTGGCACTTTCTGGAGGGATTGGAACTCAATGTGCGACTCACGGAGTGGGGTTGGGTAAGCTCCCAAGGCTTCTGAGAGGGAAGGCATGGCGGTGGGTAGAGTAGAGAGAGAGAGAGAGAGAGAGAGAGAGAGAGAGAGAGCGCCCGAGCAACTAGAGAAGCTAGCGTTCGAGTGAAAATTAGAAATAGAGCGACCAGTTATATAGCTGTGATGAGCTGGGGGCACCGCGGCTGCCTGGGGTTTCCATGTTAGGGCTTTTGCAGGAATCCCATGTCCTATGCAATGTTAGAAAAAGGAAGCTGTGCTTGTATGTAGCGACTTTTACTAGTGATCTAAACCGTTAAAAGCCATTAAACAGAAGTTTCTTCACCATTGTGTTTTTCCTTTGAATGTTGATTGTATCCTTAATAGAATTAATTAATTATTAAATTAGATTTTCTTTCCAAGATTCCTCAGTGAAAGGTCGAGTCCCCCTCAGTAAATTGTTAATTTGGATCATACAAGGACCAGGATCCAACGGCTGATAATACTAAGTAAAATGTTTTCGATCGTTAGATTCATATTAAATATCGCGGTCCACTTAAATATATGAATTACATGATTTTAGACATTGAAGTTGTGAGTTTCACCTAGCCATCCAATAGGCCCGTAGAATAATTATATAATTCCTTCCTTAAATGGCAGCATTAGTCTGCATAATCTGAATTCCATGAAATCCATGGAAAAAACTGTATGACGAAAAATAATGCTTAGATCTTCGGTTACAAAAGATGGGAAATTCATGATTAGTAGACCTGATCCACTGATTTCACTTCCAAGAAAAACTACGAGCAGAGGCTGCCTACAATACTCAAACGCAACCGCATGTCTCATTTCATTCCACATGGCCAATAAAAGGGAAGATACAGTTAAGTGAACGAGGACCACTAAATCCCAAAAGAGATGGAGCCATTTGATTCATTGACCAGGTGCATTGGAACGTGGTTTCTTTGCTTCTGTATTTTCTTAATGGGGTTTCTCTTTGGTATCTTTCTCTTCAATTGGCGCACGATATTTGGAGGGATTGAGTTGGATATTTTCATCCATCGCATTTACTACCTGGATATGAAATTGTACAGCTGGACGGGTTAGGTGGTTTTCTAATCTCCCAAGCACCATGGGCTTAAAGAATGTGTAGGATGATAAAATCTGCATCGTACATTCGTTCATGATCTTATAAAGAATTGTTTCGTCGAAATTAAAGAGTTCGAAAACGTTGCATTAGTTGTTGAAGATATTGCCAAGTCCTAGAATAGAAGTTGCATGGGTCGATAGAAATAAAGGAATTGCTTACAAGCCTTAGATGATGCATTCAATTAGAAAGAGTCTAGCTTCGGCATCTCGTATAAATGGGTGCAAATAAAAATTGCATAGCATGTAATACAATTAAGTTATGTATAAATAGAAGGCCAATGGACCAATATTAATCAGATTAATTAATAATATCATTCTCTGTTATCCCAATTTTTTGATTTTCTATAGCACCCATTTCTGATTGAAATGGCTAATTCATGTGTGGGATCTCCGAAGAATGACGAAACATAAAATATGCTGTCGACCCACGATGTATAAACCTGGTAAAGGTGATATGTTTCTGTGGTTTGCAACACTGGCAAGTTGGTTGGCTGCGCAGCCAAGACCGCAGAGGGTTGGGTTGGGTTGGCCGGCTTTTTGGAGTCATTAGCATGTTCGTGTAAGAACGTACATGAAGAGTTGTCCATATCATGCATTCCCAACCACAGCAAAAAAGGGAAAAAGAAAAAAAGAAAACGGCACAAAAGAAGAACGGTGCATTTGGGCAAACGACAAAGCTACACATGCTTCCTCCCATGGTAGATGGCATGCGTCACCAAACATGAAATGAAGTAGATAGATTTTCTCACTTATGTTTGGATGGTGAGCGCATCTTTTATATACACACATACACCCCCTATTTTAGACCCTTTGCAATGTGATGTAATATTTTAATTATTTTCATTTGCCTTAATCTTTTTTCAACCTTCATCCATATTATAAATCACTATTTCTTTTTTTTTTTTTTGCATTAAAAATCTTTTTTACAGACATGATCTTCTATTTTACCAACATTTGACATGTATTTTAAATACACGCCCTCTCTCAAATACACACTGTTGAAGCTGACATTCATCTCTCCCCTTGTCCACCATTATCGAATCATCCCTCATATTTCATTTAATTTCCAATATTTTGTTTACTCTTTAAATCAACTATAGATCTATAGAATGAATAACTTATAATTAATTTAACACAATTTAGAATTTAGATGATCACCTTCTCAACATTAATCATGCCTTTAATCAATCAGATATCAAAATATAAAATCTTTCTGCGAGCCTTTAGACGTGCATCATCACTCCCACTGATCACATCGCTTATAGTTAACACATAAACAATTTGTTTAATTATCAACATCTCCATCCATCTTGTTTCATCATAGCCATCTATTTATTGGGTCCACATTGATTAACATCCCGCATCAAAGGTTTATTTCATCTCCCATTTATCATCAAATCATCACCAACTCTTTAATTGGTGAATCTTAAAATTCTTAATTTGTTTTCTTAAAATGTTCAAATTCATTCATTTCTACGACTCATTTATCACTATCCACAATCCTAGATGTTATATTCCTCTAGATCAGATCATAGATCATACAAACCATCAACCCTTCCATCAGATATCTAAGTAATCACCCAATTTAAGTCATATCTAATATTGTGATAATATAAACAGATTACATTAAACCATATTCTTTGATCACGCCATTAAAGAATGATCTTATATCATATGATGAATCACATATTTAGTTACATGTCCTATCAGGTCTCGTCATTATTTTTGCATATATGCACCTTAAAATAAATATATCAATAAAAAATTTCAAATGAACGAATTTCACGTAATATGAAATTTACTAGCAATGGCCATTGAAATGAAAAACACCGTGTCAAAATAACTTCTATATATGCACAAATATTCTTTGGAATATTTTCAAGGTCATCTATACTATTAAAAACCAAGAAATCTGTGTAACCCAGAGACTTACTTATCCCATTTGCCACGGGAGACAACACGTGTCACACGTGTATATATGCATAAACCATCCGACCTTTCCCACTTATATATGTGAACCCGTGCCACACGTGTCTCATGGCAACCAACTTGCATGAAATGGCCATGCAACGCTGCCCATTGAAATCTAATGGCACATATATACGTGGCCCCCACACGTTATTAGCAGCCTATTCAGAATGAATGATTTGCCATGCACCGGCATTTAATGCAAAGCCTTGTGAAAAGTGACTTAAAAATTCCACCGGTCATTCAAACGATTCGCTTGCGTCTGATGCAAAGCCATTTGAAAATGGCTCGAAAATCCCATTAGCCATTCACGTGATTTGCTTGCATGGAATGCAAAATGACTCAAAAGTCTCATAAGTCATAGCCACGTCTTGCACATATGAACCAACGGCCCAAAATCATGTTGCGCGCATGTAATCATCTATGCAAGGGATGGTTCAAAAATCACATGGTGGTGTATGTGGTTGTCCATGCAAGGAATGGCCCAAAAACACGTGATGATGTGGTAAGACTGTCCATGCAAACAACTGGTTCAAAAATGCCAATTACATTGCCAGCGTATGAAAAATCAGGTGGCAACATCATGTGGCCCATGAATTGTCCATATAAACAGATGGCTCAAAATACATGTGGCCATGCACTTGTGATTGAATGGCCCAAATTTACGTTTCTGGTCATGCATTGGTCATCCAATGCCATGTCCCAAAAATCATGCACATGCAACCACGCGCTAAACCCATACAACCAATGGCTCAAAATCATGTGCATGTGGCCGTCCATGAAAATGCATGTCCCAAAAGTCATCTGCAATGCATACAGACCCAAAAATGATGTGGTCATGCACATAGCTGCCCATGTAATTGAATGGATGGCTCGAAACAGGTAGCCATGCAGCTGATTAACAATGCAAAATCCATGGCTTGAAAATGTCTTCCCATGCACGTCATGACTGGCCATACATTGCCATGGTCTAAAAATACCAAGCTATCGATATAAATGCCCATTCAAAACACCCACGCAACAGCATGGCCCAAAATTCATTTCCTTCAACATTTACTGAAATTTTGGCTATAGCCGTGGTTATAAAGTGATAGCAATGACATTAGCCATAATTGCTTTAATATCAAGCCCTTTGAGGTAATTATATATCGGTAGATGTGGTGGACCCTAGTTGCCTGGATTTACGAGTTTGCTGCCTTTTAGTGCCAATCTTATGAACCCAATCATCAGCATCCTTCACCCATTCTCAAATCAAAAGGGTGGGCCATGATGATTACTTCAGGCATTCTAGATAAGAGCGGATCACTTAGAGACGACCAGGCCAAGATTTGTTTCTTCTAAGCGCTCTCCATTCGCCATTCTCAAAATCACTTCACTTAAAAGTCTACACTAAACAGGAAATTCTTCAACGCATACTCCGTGTTTGACAATGCGGGCTTATGCTAGCCAGCTAATATCCTTCCCCTAACACGCATGCATCTTGTTGTCTACGGTAGGTCCATCTTACTTCATGATCAATAAAAGAATCTCCATTTAGACATGATTTTGAAGAATAAAAAAATTAAAAATATTAGCTTTTGAATGTGATGATATCATCTAAGTCTTGATTATCGACGGTGGCCAACAAGATCACTTTAAACACACTCACCATCCACTATAATTTTCGTAGTTTAATAATTTTTAAAAATATAGCCACACAAAGGCGGGGTGATATGGGTAAGGGCCGGTCTATTTGATTCACCATGCCCAGAAAATGTTAAAGTAGTTTTAAAGCTTATCTTTTTCCATATTTATTTATCCCTAAAATATCCATAATCATCTTACATACTCTCTATCATTGCTTATATTTTTTCTAAAGAGGGCTTATTTATTTTAACTTTATTTATTAATTTTAAGATTAACGTCAACTCAACAATGTCATACTTGCATTATTACATCCTCTTTTACATATTCATCTTTTATATATTTTACTTTTTTCAATTCTTTTATGCTTTTTAATGAAACAGAGCCAGATAAATTTTAAATAAATATAGAAGAAAATATTAAAGGAATGTAGGTAATACTAGCAAGATAAAAGATAATTTTAATTATGAATACAGATAATTAGAAAAAAATTTAAATGAAAATACATAGAATAATGATAAAAATATAAATGAGAATAAGAAAAAGGGATTTGTTGAATATAGTCGAATGCCATATCAAAGAAAAATGAGAATCTCTACACCAATTTTTACATATTTCCTAATTAATTTGTTTCCAAATATAGTCTAATTAAATTTAACCATTCCAAGATTTAAGATAATTAGATTTTAGGAATAGGACAATCCTAATTCAACTTAAAAATCTGGTTTATTCAAATAAGAGTGCAATTTCAGATGCCAACTGCTATTTTAACTTTATTAAACCAATGTAATTATGACAAAATTGATGTTAGAATATATAAAATCACAATGAGAAGATGGGCATCTTTGTATTATAAAATAAAACTCTTCTAATTAACTTATAAGATTTTATCTAAGATATTCCGTGATTGAAATTTATGCAACAATCTATACCGCTACGATCGCAGTCAGAGGAATGGAATTTCCTTCTGAATTCATGATTAACCGTTTTAAACTTTTAATTAATTTGTGTGTCACATGACCATAAGATTGCATATATAAGAAAATAATCAGATTGGATTTCGAAAAGAATTAATCGTTTCATGAACTAAAATACTAGTCTTTTGATGTTCATCTACTCTTAAGCAGCTTATAGGTCATAGGTGAATAGCTCAATCGATCAAAGGAGCATCGCCTTTTTCTGATCCTGCAGATTATTATGCAGAGAGTTGATGTCCTGTGGTTGGAATGTCGGAAGGGGAGAGAACCAGACGCTTAAGATGATTGGTTCAGATCTCTATTGGGGTTTAGCTGTAAGGGATCATGCATCCAGTTAACTTGATAAGAAGGCGCACTAAGTAAAATAAAAAGGGCTTTAATTCAATGAGGGCAGTTACACTGAAATTTCAATGGAGCCTTTTTATGTTGGGTCTAGTTGTGTAGTTTAATAAGATCGAAGCCAATCATAATATTTAATACTATGTATTTTATAAGAATAAAGAAATCATTTTGATTATATACTTATGGATTCCACTGGCGAAAAGAGAATTTAAATGGGTTCATATTTACTCTCAAAATTTTCCATTTTTGTCACCATGTATGAGTTTTTTAATCAGATAAATTTATATTCCTAATTAAATAGTTAATGATAAATATTATGATTGACTTAGATCTTATTAAACTACTGTGATAGGCCCAAAACAAAAAGGTTTCACTGAGATTTTAGAGAAACTTTACCCAAATAAAAATACGATGACTGGGGTTAGGATTAGATCCCACCCAACTCCCATCACAGGTTTTCAATGGACATGGAGAAGATGATGATGATACATGGAGAAGATGATGATGATTTGACCCGATAGGCCTATACACGAAACCCATATGTAAGAAAGATGCTCGAAGACCCCATACATTATCTATGCAATATTTTTTTAGGTGAAGAAACTTTACACGATGTAAGTGATGTTTGTCGGTATAAACCCTGATGTATGAAATGTTTGTAGAGAGAGAGAGAGAGAGAGAGAGAGAGAGAGAGAGAGAGAGAGAGAGAGAGAGAGAGAGAGAGAGAGAGTCCTGGTTCACCATGCCTCTAATGTTATGTGCAACTTACCGAATCCTTTATTAGATGTAGATGACACGAAATTGAAAAATAATTGAAGACATGCAGTACATTTTAGAGAATGACCTGTTATGAAATGGGTTTCATATAATAACTCTATAAAAAGTACTTGTTTGAACCCATTTTGATGATTTAGAAAAATTTAATTTAACCATTATATATATATATGTGGTCAATTTAATCGAAATCATTCAGAACAAAGGTCTATATGGGTGTCATACCATTTGAAATGGCATAATATTGTACAGAAAATACAAAATCACTTAAATTGATCCACTAAATATTGAAACGTTATAAAATTTTATAATGTCATTGGTTTAGATGAAATAACCACTTTCAAAGATATGAATGTCCAGTTACATACTTATGAGTCCATCAAATAATTAGATAATTTTTGGTATATGAATTTTCACTTTTAAATTATTTCATTTTTTTTTTTTTTTTGCTCATAACACGGCTAAGGCAGTCCTAGCGTAATGAATTTTTCCACAAGCTTACCCTGCCGACGCCTTTTTGCCGACGCTGTGAAACCCAATCCAATTAGATCTTCGGAGTCAAATGTTTATCACCTTTTTTCCGCCAAGTTGATGCGCAAATGGAATGTAATGATTTTTCCAAACACAAACACAAACATATGTCTGAATAAAAACAAAAGTTTTGATGTCAAACACCTTTTCGAGAGTGGATTGCATGGAGACTTAATTTGTATTGGATGGTTACTGCTGTGATTTTTAGGACTTTTTTAACTTCACCCCTCTCATTTCTTGTGTTTCTTAAATTCGTCTCTTGATAATAATCTCAAGTACATATACGAATCCTCCAATAATACATATATATATACACGTATATACATGTATGAATATATGTATGAAGCAATAAAAGTTACAAAATTAACCTTTTCCTAGTTGTTCAATGAGAAATTTTCATATGCAGGGCATACGAAAAATGATTAGAAGAAATCCAGAACACTCAACTTATATCCCTGCCTAAAACATGTTGGAGAAATCAGACTGAAATGATGGAAGACTATACATTACCATCATAGAAAGGTCAATTTTTTTATTATGAAAGGATTTACTACTTTCAATTCCCACGTATTAGTTCTATGGGAAATTGCTTGTTGCCAAGGTGGTTGATAACTTGATATCATGGGTCTTTAGAAAGAGATCCAAGGTTTAGTGTGAGCAAGGCTCATGAAAAAAGGTGGAAAAAAGGAGAGAGAAAAAGTCTTGAAAGAATGGTGAAAAAAAAAAGATGAAATGACATAATCCATACTAGTAATGATTATAAATAAAATAAATTAAATAATTTAAATAAAAATTTTATGGGAATAAATAATAGTACATAGATAATGAGAATAAAAAAATGATCATTTGATAGTTGTCATAGTATATCTTCACCTTTTTTTTTTCCTCTTGTCAAATGCACAAGAAAAATAGAAGGAAAAGAGCTCTATGTTATAGTGTGGGAATATTTAAATGAAATATTTTATAGGCTTTTATTATTTTGATTAAAGATCTGAATGGGTTATAACAGATGTAAATTCATAATATTATCTAAAAAATACTCTTTTTAAGTTTGAGGCCGATTTAGATTTCTGTTTGTGTGGATTAAATAAATAATACCAAGTTCAATAATCGGTCTATATCTTACCAAAATATCTTAATAATGTATAAAAAAAAAAGGTCACTGACTCATTTTCGATATTGAAGACGGTCAACAAATAAGGCGGACAAAATGGGGATACTAGGAATCGAAGGGACGATTTTGGAAGTGAGGCGAGCAGAAAAAGACAGAGACCAGAAGAAAACAAAACAAAAACCAATGCCCTGTCATTCTCGGAGTTTAATATTCCAAGGTATGAAACTCCATTACTATATAAAAAGCAGACAGGCGCATACGGGTTGGTGATTTTGATATTTTGACATAAATGTTTCCAAGTGGTCCCTCAGAAGCCTACAACTATGTGGTTGTAAGCCATGGATTTGGAGTGGTCCTTCAAAAGCCTACAATTTCACAGTATCAAGCCACGGATTTTGAGTGGTACCTGAAAAGTCTACAATTACACACAGTATCAAGCCAAGGATTTTGGGTGGTCCCTCAAACTCCGCCGAGGCCTACTGCCTAAGACCATGATTTCCTAAACAAAAAACGGAATGAGAAAGACAAACACTTCCTTTGCCAAAGATCAGCCTCCCCTTCATGGTGGATGGCTGATTGGGTAAAAAGATGCTGCAACCATGTTACTAGGAGTCAGGCTCACCACAGAAATGGTGGAATCTCGAATAAATGGATTGTGGCTGAGACCCACTCGCACCCACAAGGAAGATGACGATGTGTTAGTAGATCCACCTCTTGTTGTTGATCTCTAACCACAAATATCTTGGTATCTATCTATCTGTATCTGTAATATTTGAGGGCCCACATCTCTCTCTCTCTCTCTCTCTCTCTCTCTCTCTCTCTCTCTCTCTCTCTCTCTCTCTCTCTCTCTCAG